>CAUYPK010105548.1:0-23023 GCA_963574355.1 Loris lydekkerianus
GTGTCTGACCCGCCCCCCCCCCACTGGCCGGGTTTTTTTTTTTTTTTTTTTCCCCGGGGGGGGGGGGGGGGGGTGTGTGTGTGTGTGTGTGTGTCTTGCTCTTGCTCAGGCTGGTCTCGAACCTGTGAGCTCAGGCAATCCACCTGCCTTCCCCTCCCAAGTGCTTGGATTACAGGTGTGAGCCACTGCTCCCAGCTGAGAATGAGGATTTCTAAGAAGAGCTTGGGTGGTTCTGGGGATGCTCACTCCTGACCTATATGTTTAGTAGCAAAAAGCTGCATGAAATGAATCTCATTCTCTGGCAGTTAAAGCCCAGGAATCTGCAAGGTGTAAGTATCCCCAGGTGACTCTAATCCATGTGGATATGACCTGTGATATAGACACAGCCAACAAACATCTATCTTATCATTTCTGATGATCTGGGGGAACATCTGCTGTGAGAGTTTCCAGATAAAAAGGGAAGAGCATGTGCAGAGAATCAACTATTTGTTTTGTCTCCTTGGTTCTCTTCTGGCCGTCATTACTGGGAGGAGTACGGGGCACAAGGGATGTGGACATTTACAAAGAATCAATTAATTGACAAGGAGAAATCCTACTGTCTACAGAACTGTGCTTCTGAACTGAGTTTGATCAATGAAGAGCTCTACACAGCCAGCACCGCACCTTCCACCAGTCTCCGGGTGAATCCCTGGTTACACCGGGTGGGGATTTTCTTGGATATGGACGTGGGAACCATTTCCTTTCATAACAACAGTGACGGGTCCTCTAAGCTAAGGTTTCTGCTGCGGAGCTGCTGCATCCAGTTTTTTCCACTGCAGACATAATAGGTGATAATCAAGGCTTCCTGAGCATCTTATGACAAATCCAGGAATTGTCTGTCCTCCAGTTCACCCTGGGCAAGGGGAATATACCTGTGAATACAGGGGTTAAAAAATCAAGCTCTTAGCAGACACTAAGTCTGCTGATGCCTTGATCTTGGACTTCCTAGCTTCCTGAACATGAGCAGTACATTTTCGTGCTCACAAGCCCCAGTCTGTGGTATTTTATTATAGCAGCCTGAAGAGTTAAAACAAGAAGTCAAGCAAAGACACAATCTCAGCTTGCACTTGTCCATCAGTGTCCACAGGAAGAGTAAAGGTGAAGCCACAGGACAAGGGTGCCATCTCCTGGGGTGGGGGTTCCCATTTTTCCATGACCATTCTTCTGAGAAGGGGTGGCTTCAAGCCATTAGCAGGCAACACTCATGGCAGTTGAGCAATGGGTGACGGCCTGGAAAGGGGTCAGGATGGGAGAGAAACAGCTATTCCCATGCAGGGGAACTGTAACTTCTGTGGGCCAGAGTATAGCATTTGGAGGTCATACCCTTACAATCAGTCATATATAACAACGTAAAAAAAAAAAGAGAGAGAGAGAGAGAGATAAAGAAAGAAAAAAGAAGTGCATTATCTCTGCAAGTCCTTGTTTTTGGAAGAACTGAGCTCTAATTGGATAGAATCTGGATTGTGTGTTTAGAATAAAGGAGAAATCTTTTAGAAAAGCTATACTTTTGTGTGTGTGTGTGTGAAGAGAAAGTCAAAACCAGGAAGAATAAAATCCCTTTCCTCTGCTATATTTAAATTTACTAAAAAAAAAAAAAAAAAGAAGTGTCTCTTGTTGATGTGAGAATTGTAGCTATGAGAATTAAATGTAGACATGAGCATTAAAATTGTATCCCAAATCCATTAGGGCATTGATGGCACGCAGGAATTCATTAGGAGAGCTAACTCTATCCACAGTATAAATACCCATGGGGGAGTCTACAATTACACAAGGCTCATCTATTTTGCAGGAATTTCATTAATGTTATTAAGGGAAAGTATCAACTTTGGCATTATGCTTACGTTAAAATTTCTTCTTTCCATACTTGTCTTTAAGCATTGTAATTATAAGTATGGAGATGTGGGCTGCCTAATATGGCAGCTGTACCACATACGGTTATTTAAATTGAAATTAAACAATTAATAATTAATTAAAATGAAATAAAATTAAGAATTGAGATTCTCAGCTACGTGAAACATGTTTCATGCTCAACGTACATGTGTATCTACTAACTCCCCTTTGGGTTGCACAGAAATAGAACACTTCCATCACTGCAGAAAATGCTATTGGATCATGCCGACACAGACGCTTAGAAACCTTCCACAACTAACATTTTTAAAAAGCATATGTAAATAATTATGTTTCAAATTTCTGGTCGTACTTTTTTTTTAGTTATTGCTATTGTGGTTGCTACGGTTATGTTCTATTTAAAAAGACAGCTGGCTTTTTCCTCAGCTGCCACCATGTTGCTCTCTCCCTCCGAGGAAGCTAATGCTGCATTGGGGTGAGGCCCTCACTCATCCTGCTGTGA
Source organism: Loris lydekkerianus (assembly GCA_963574355.1). Taxonomy (NCBI): domain Eukaryota; kingdom Metazoa; phylum Chordata; class Mammalia; order Primates; family Lorisidae; genus Loris; species Loris lydekkerianus. Next base: position 2,390 of record CAUYPK010105548.1, read on the forward strand.
GCACCATGCCCAGCAGGGCTATCTCAGTACTCAGCCTCTGTCTTCAATCACCTGCATCCACTCAGCCCTCATTTTGCGTGACAATGAGGTGGCCTTCAAGGAGGATAAGCTCAATGCCCTCCTTAAAGCAGCTGGTATAAATGTTGAACCTTTTTGGCCTGGCCTGTTTGCAATGGCCCTGGCCAATGTCAACATCGGGAGCCTCATCTGCAATGTAGGGGCTGGTGGACCTGCTCCAGCAGCTGCTGTTGCACCAGCAGGAGTTCCTGCCCCCTCCACTGCTGCTGCCCCAGCTGAGGAGAAGGAAGTGGAAGCCAAGAAAGAAGAATGTGAGGAATCTGATGATGACTTTGGCTTTGGTCTTTTTGACTAAATCTCTTTTATAACATATTCAATAAAAAGTTGAATTCTGCTGTCATGGAAAAAAAAAAAAAAGACAGCTGGGTAAATGTTAAGTCATTAAATCTGAAATGTCTGATTTCAAATCAAAAGTTTAGTTTGTTATTTTTTAAACAAGAAGCAGTACAATTAAGCAAAGTTTGCGCCTAAACACAGTTTTGCTGTCTGAACAGTAGCTAGTCTATGCCAGCAGTGAAGAGGCCTGGAAAGTGAGTGGCCATGAAATCGCGAAAGGCATTTTCCACAGCTTACTGAGAATTGAATTGTTTTCCTTGCAAGAAGTGGCCCAAATCTTGGATGAAGTGATAGTCAGTTGGTGCAAGGTGTGATGAATACAGCTGATGACAAAAAGCTTCCAAGTCCAGCCGCCGTAGTTCAAGCAGCATTGTGCGACAGCATTATCTTGCAGGAGTGTTGGCCTGTCTCTGTTGACCAGTCTCACTGCTTAATCTCAAGCATCTTCATCATGTCACACAATTGGTGACAGTACTCATCGGCTGTGATGGACTGACCAGGTTCCATGAAGCTGTCGTGGGCAATAGCAGGACTGGACCACCGCAGACAACATTAGCTCTTTTTTGATGATAGTAAGTTTTGGACTCTGTTTTGGCACTTCTTCCTTATCCAACCATTGTGTAAGACACTTGCAATTGTCAAAAAGAATCCATTTTTCATCACACAATGACAGTTCGGTGTCGACCTGGTTCATCTTAATGTCATGACAGCACAGAAAGGCAAGCTCTGAGATGATTTTTCTTCTGACACTTGTTTAATCCACGTGGAACCCATCCATCCAGCTTCTTTACTTTACCAATTTGTTTCAAACGGTCCAATATTGTTGAAATAGTAATTTCAAACCTTGCTGCTAATTCACAAGTAGGTTGAGTTGGGTTTGCTTCCACCACAGTTTTAGCTCATGATCATCCACCTGGGCCTCAGGTAACCCACATGGCTCATTTTCAAGATTAAAATCTCCAGAACAGAACTTCTCAAGCCATCAGCATACTGTGTATTCATTAGCTGCCTTCTTCCCAAACACGCCATATTTCGAGCTATTGTGCTGCATTAGTTTCACCGTGGAAGTCATATTAAAAAATAACACACATTTTTGACTTATTTATGGTTTCACAGAAATTGCTCTAAAAAATATTTGAAAGATAATCACAAGCCAAAATATGCATTTAAAAAATGACAATGTACCTTCACAATAAAATAGAAGTATCAATGTTGAAATGTCAACTGTCTTTAGCACCTAAGGAAATCAGAGATTTCATACTTCATAGCTGAATGGAGAGGACATATACGTTGGAACTGAGCAGCCCTGGGTTCACATCTACCTGCTAATCTTGATTGGGTCAGAGTCAAGAGTCAAGACTCTCTGAGTCAGAGTTTTCTCGTCTGTGCAACGGGGAGAACTGCATTTTCCTTGAAAGGGCTTCCTGAGGATTACAAGGGTTACTGCCTCTAAAAAGTCTAGCCTGGTACTTTTCACTTAGTAAAGACTTTAATGATGATTATTACTGTTTTTTTTTTTTTTAATTGTTTTTTCCAAGCATGTTTTTATGAAATTTCTAGCTTGCCATGTTAGAATTTCCCTGTTTGTTCTGATACATTTGTCAATTATCCCATTTACACGCCTGAAATGTTGTTTAAGTTATAATTGTTTTGACAGTGGCAGATGAGTTGATTTCCTTCTTCACTCTCCTCTTTTTGGTTAAGCTTCTAGGATACTTCACTGAAAAGGAATTAGAAAAAATTGAACTAAACCTAGATTTTAGCATTCAACATGGAGACAGAATGGTTATAAATCTGGGCCAAAGCCTACCTCTATTATAGTTAAGAGACTAATCTCTCTCCATGATTAGTGAGGGTCCTCGAGAATCATTTATAGAAGAGGTTTTTGAGACACTTTAAAACATCAAAAGGAAACTCATCCAAAACTGAGTTGGCTCAGGAGTGCCAATTAGCCCCACATTTGATCTGTGTCAGATGACAGGCATTGCAGCCTGAAGAGCCGCTCACCGACTGCCGGGGTAAGCTTTCTGCCTATCCAGAAAGCTGCCCGAGCCCCACTGAAAGGGCTTATGTCGAGTACCAGATTCTGCCTTATTGACTGAAAATTCATTGAAGGACAATTTCCTGAGACCTAAAGACCCCGTGGATATGAGCACGGTCATGAAGAAGGCAACAGGGCAGGTCCACAAACTCTGCCTTTTAGGCAGCTGGCCAGGAATTTAAATACTGTGATTTAAAGAATCAAATTTCTCTTGGGCTATCAGGAAAGCTTGGAAAATATACTGGTGTAACTCTCCACATTGACAAAACAGTAACACAGAATGTTACTAATAGTAAGATCTTTCCAGTCATTTTTGTTGTTTTATTTATTTTTGATGTATTTATCTGGGTTTGCCCAGATAGGTGCCTTAACTCCCAGTTTTGAATTAAGAAATCTACCATGGAGTCCTGCAATCCTCAACTACTTGCTCCCACTCTCAATGTCTCTGAGAAAAAGATACCATCATAGTTACCCAAATCTTGATCCTTTATCTTGAAAAAACTATACTAGAGGGACAGCGCCTATGGCTCAAAGGAGTAGGGCGCCTGCCCCGTATACCAGAGGTGGCAGGTTTAAACCTGGCCTCGGCCAAAAACTGCCAAAAAAAAAAAAAAAAAACTATACTAGAGGATGTGTAAGATAATGACACATTTGAAAAATATGTATATAAGTGTATGTGAGTGTACATTTTTATCTCTCTTATGGACACTGATTTCTTTTTGAATGTGGGTTTTCTGGTGGAGATTGCAATCACTCCCTCTTCGGACAAGGTCCCTAGAAACAGGGGAAGCCTTTGAGCTCCTCCCCACCAAGCAAACACCGCCCACCATGTACAATCTGCCAGCAGCAGCTAAGCCTGAAGAGCAGCACACGTTATAGTTAGTACACAGCTATGATTTAATATTAATAAAAAAAAAAAAAAGAAGAGCAGCATATGGTGATCCCCAGACTATCGCCGCTTCAAAAAAATGAAAAAGGTTATTTTCATAATTCACATGAGAGGGAACAGTGAGAATTAAGGTGGTGATGGTGAAGGTAGAAACCAGGGTTGCAGCTGTTTTGAGTACTGCCCTGCCTCTGTGCACAGATGTGTGGCAGCTTTGGAAAGGAGCAACTCCAGCCCACCTGCTGTGCTTCGCTGTGTCAGAAGGGGGCTTTCATTTAAAAGACAAAGCCTGATTAGCTTTTTATCTGTAAACCTTATTGCATCACTTGCCATCCAGATTGCAAGTGTTTTGATTGGCTGTGGAGAGGAGCCAGTGAAGATAGGAGGAGGTCACTGCCTCAGAACGGCAGGGCAGTCACAGCCCGAAGGCACTTTCTCAAGCTGCTCCACACCTCAGGTTCATAAACTAAAGCCTCTCTGCTCCAGGACCTGGAGTGGAAGCCATCATCCCTGCACAGGACCTGAGACAAATGAGGCAATGAGGAACTCAAGCTATTAGGAAATTACTTGGGCTTAAATGAAAATTCAAATGAGAGAAATGGAAGCTGGGATGTTAAAAGTGGGTCTTAAAATGAAAAAGCTGACTTTTTCATTTTAGGGACCAAGAGATGGAAATAACAAACACCAAGGCAGCAGAGGAATCACATCACACTGAGGCATGTAAGGTGACACCCAGGAGTTTACAGAGATTGATTAGTTGATAGAATTGGCTGGAGGGGTCAGAAGAGAAGCAACACAACACTCAAAACAGCTGGAGCCCCGACTGTGACTTTCACCATTGCCACCTGGTTCTTACTGTTCCCGCTTGTGTGAATTATGAAAATAACCTGCGTTTCTCTGCCTGTAATCTGTGTCCCTCCTGCCCTACTCACCTTTCTCTCTTCCCTCCCTTCTTCCTTCCTAAGGCAGAGGCACAGGGGATCTGGCGAGCCCCACCCCAGAACTGTATATCCAAGACCTAGACTTTCTTGGGTAGGTTGTGGAATTTACTCACCCACTATGGTCTCAAATAAAAGGGGTCTCTAACTGCCCCTGGGCACAGATGCCACCTTTGCACTGCTCAGGAGGGTCACCCTCCCCTTTCAATAAACCCGGCCTGAACAGCTCCTCTGTGGCCTCATCCCAGGTGCCACCACTTGAACCTTTCCCTCCCCTCACCTGCCTTGCGTTTACTGATTCATAATTCATGTAAGAAATATTATTGAGCATCTACTATATGCCAGGCATTGTTCTAGAGCTTCCATTTTAGTAGGGGAGACAGATAAGACACAGAATAAAGAAACGAACTATAAAACACATAACATGAGGTGTAAAGGGGGGAGATGACAAACACGTGTGACCAGCTCCGTAAATAACCCCCTCTCTGACTTTTACAATCCTTTCCCTTGACTAACCACTTGCCTTTGTAACAGAAGTGAAAGCCTGAACAGGGGCAAAGTGTCTTACAAATTGTGTCTTTAAAACCTCCCCCAATCTCTTTTAGGGGGAAATTAAAACCTGCATTCCTGCCAATATCAGAAGAGCAGAGGAATGTTCTTTGTTTTTTATTTTAAACCACTGGGGATGGCTCAATGGAATTGTCCAGGCAAAGGGCAGGAGGTCCTCTTCACCAGAGGGAAGGTCCTGCAGGCCACCAACCATAGTTAAATAGCAACAGCCTGAAGGTAAAAACCCCCCATTAAAAGTGCTGTATTTCTGCTTAAAAGGAGAAAGAAGATTCTTCAAGAGGAGAGAGAGTCACTATCCTTTTCATTCACCAGCAGATCAATAAACTCCTCTTTCCTTCCTCTTAACCCACTTGTCCTCATCTGACCTTGGGGATGAGAACTGGACTTTCAGTAACAAGTTGCTTTTCAGAAAATGGTGGACTCAAACTGCCTCAGCCTCCTGAAGTGCTAGATTTGTGTGAGCCGCCACACCTGCTGGGTTTTCTGCAACCCAAATGAGTTGGGACGCTGTGGTCCTGGGACAGCTTCCTGACACCAGATTCACCAGCCCCCACAAGGCGCCCGAAGGCAGTAGCCCCTTGTTAGTTGCGCCATGACCTGCAGACCGGCTGGCCCTCCTTTAACAGCCCATGATCTCCCGTAGTCAGGACGACAGCCTTGGGACAGCTTCTCCCATTCTCCCAGCAAGACGTCCGGCCTATTAAACATCCCTTTCCTCCTTGGCAATCCTCATTATCTCAGTGACTGGACCTGGTACAAGGAGCAAAAGGAACTAGATGGCAGGCCTGCGGTGTCCACGGTGCAGACTGAGATGCCTTTGTGACATTCAATAGAGGCTCACCAGGGGTCCTCAAACTATGGCCCGCAGGCCACATGAGGTATGTGATTGTATTTGTTCCTGTTTTGTTTTTGTACTTCAAAATAAGGTATGTACAGTGTGCATAGGAATTTGTTCATAGTTTTTTTTTAAAACTATAGTCCGGCTCTCCAACGGTCTGAGGGACAGTGAACTGGCTCCCTGTTTAAAAAGTTTGAGGACCCCTGCTTGTCTAGACGGACAACACGGGGCTGCTGGAGGGAATAAGAAATGCTTTCACCCCTGAAGGACAGTCTGACGTGTGGGGCTGGCTGAAGAAGCCTCGAGGTCTCTCTAACCTTCCCTCCTCCCTGCCGTCCACTCTCCCCACATTGCTGAAGTCTCTTTATCTGCCTAAGACCCAGACTGGTAAGAGAATGGTGGCTCTTTTCTGTCCCTCCCTCCAAGAGCAGGAATGTGACCGCACCCAAGTAGACTTTCTAAGAAGAGAACGTCCCTCTTTCAGTCGAATTTCAATCCCACAGGAACCATTCACCCTCCCTAGCAACCTTTACTGCCCCTCAACACAATTCTTTCCCCCTCCCCAAACCTATTTTATCAGAAAATCATATAAACCCTACTGGGGAGTTGAATCCTCCCTAGGGGTTTGGGGGGTGGAATTCCCATTTATATACGTTAAATGGATTTCATTAATCTGCTTTATTGTGAGTCGATTTTTCCAGGAATCTTCTGAGGGTGAACGGGAGGTTTTCTCATCCCCCCAACCCCCAAAACCCACCTCATGCAATGACACAGCTTGGCTTTGAAGGAGCTAAGAAAATTTCACACACACACACCCCCCCCATGAGTTTCTAGTATAAAGAATATTTTGAATTGAAGGCCATTCAAGATCAAGAATCATTGGAGAAAACCTTTCCATCTGCATAAATTGGACTTGTCTGATCAAAGGTGACAATTGACTCTCCTCTTTCCTGCTATCTCAAAACAAAACTGCTTTCAGGAGTCAGGGTCAGGAATGTAGTGGGCCAGGCCCAAATCATTTGGCTCAGAAACACCTATCTTCCATGTTAATCTACAAATTAATCTCTTTCTCCCCACCCATCAACCTCCCTAGGAATCATTTATACCCTGCACTCCTCCATTTCCCCTCTGAAAGGCCTGTATAAAGAGTTCTGAAGTCTTTTGGAAAACTGGATAATCACCCTGTGATTTTGCCCTGTATGCATGGTAACTAATCCTTTCTTCACCCCTGCAGCCTTTGTGTCCCCTGAAGGCACCCTTCGTCTGAAGGCTGTAACCCACACAGGTGCGGCTTGGCAGGTGAAGCAAGGGCAACCTTCAGAGCCTGCTGCTCCTCATTTGGGCACCATGGCACAAGTGCAGCAACCAGGGAGGGAGCCTGAGAGTAGGGTAGAAAGGGCAGGTGGCCTTGGTGTGTGGCCGTGTGACCATGACCAGTGGGAGGGGAGATCACTGGGATCTAGGCTGTAGCAAGAACTTTGGCCTCCGGACCGATGAAGGAGGCACCATTGCAGGCTTTGGCCTCACATTTGACTCACATTTTATCAGGATCTCTCCGAGGCTTGGTTGAGGTGAGGCAGGGTGGGTATAGGAGGAGCACTTAGAGACGTGTCATGCAGCAAGGGATGCCCCCAGTAGGGGTCTCCTCCAACTCTCTTCCACTGCAACCAGATAATCTTTCTGAAGCCTAATTCATTTTTGTTTTCACTTTTGGGACAAAGTCTTGCTTATGTTGCCCAGCTGGAGCGCAATAGTGTCATCACAGCTCACTGTTACCTCATAGTTCAAGTGATCCTCCTACCTAAGCCTTCTGAGTAACTAGGACTAAGGTACACACCACTATGCCTGGTATCAATTTTTTCTGTAGGGATGGGGGATCTCACCACGTTGCCCAGGCTGGTCTTGAACTCCTGGATTCAAGCAATACTCCCATGGGGTGGAAGTCACCTTGGATCTCTGTCTTTTTGGTAAGGAACCCCCAGTGCCTATGGAATGAATTTCCTTGCATGGGATAATGGGCTGATCCTAACCAGGCCTTCCTTTCCAGTCTCGTGGCCTGGCCACTCCTCTCCCTGAACTCTGACTACAGGGTCTCAAACTGGTGCTGCAGCCCTCTGTACTCAGAGTCTTGGTGACAGGTATGTTCTGTAGATGCTTGGGACCTGAAAACAATCTGGGTAAGGGAGGAGGCAGTGTGGGGTGAGAGGCAGTGCAGGCTGGGGGAGGGGAAAGAAGCTGGACACTCAAAGTAGCTGGACGATGACTCGCTCTGTCTGGGCCACCACAGCATCTGCTGCAATTGGCCTAACAGTCTCTCTCTTTTTTCAAAAAATTGGTTACCAGCAATTAAAAATCAGGAAGTTTTTGTGAAATCTGAATTGCTAATACCTTTTGAAAGCTCAGAGATGAGGCCAAGCTGGGCCTGCCTTCCACATGGTGGCAGTTAGCAGGAGCTGAGCATTGCTGTGCACCTCCCCAGGGGTGGGAAGGAAGCTCCCCAGAGCTTCTCAGGCTGGGTTCAGGCCTCCACATCTCAGGCTGACCCACTGGGGCCCAGCACATGCATCTCCCTGTAACCCGCTCTATGAGCAGATTTCAGCACCCCCAGATGTTTCTCATAGTCCTCTACCTGTCCTGTGTAGGTTCCTGTTGGGGGCCCCAGCTCTCCAAACCCAGTTGGCCTGGTTCTATTACTCAGCTAAGCTAGAAAGTTCAACCGAGGCATGGTGGTAATTGAAAGCAATAAAGAATGGAAACTGGAAATAAAACGTGAGGCAGCGTGAGTAGAGAGCAAAGTAACTTGCACAAGGTTCAGTGTGACAAAGAGAGATTTCATTCAAGAACAAAGAGAAAGTTTAGAGCACTTCCAAACAGAGTTGGAAATGGGTCCCTCTCAGGAAGGAGGAGAGGGGAGGGGAGGCAGAGCCCAAGGCCTGCGGGGTGTAGACGCCCTTCCTCTCCCTTGGAAGTTGGCTGCAAGTCTTCCCTTGGCCTCTCTGCGCCTCCAGGCAGCCTTGCCCTTCCCTATTGGTCTTTGACGGTCTCTGTCCTGTGGTTGCCTAGGTTACCTCTCACCCACGTTTGTATGGGCCCTCTGGCCTCCCTTGTTCAGCAGGCAGGTTTCCTCCCACCCCCCTTGAAGCCCTTTTCTTTATGTCCCTTCTCAGTTTCCAGACTTGAAGACTAGAACCCTGTAACTTTTAACTACTAGACCTTTTTGAAATAGTGGAATTTCTGCAAGACAAAGGAATTGAGTTTCGGAAGGCCCCTGGGCAGACTTTCTGATGCAACGACTCACCATCTCTCACTAACTACCCCAATGCACTTGTATCCCTTCAGTGATTTCAACACTGTGTGTCCCAAGGCTTGTAGCCCCTCCTTAAAACTCCCTACTCTCCATTAGTTGGGGAGATGAATTTGAGGCTGATTATTCTGTTCTCTTGACAGGATTTTGTATTTTTAAAAAATTCCTTTCTTTCTTGACAATCCTTGTTGTCTCAATAATTGGTTCTTTGTGCAGAGAGCAGCTGGACCTAGGCCAAACCCCCTTTTGGTTTCAATGAGGCTCCTGCCCTATGTCCTTGCACATTCTGCACAGTCTTCCTGGATCTTCTTTAAGACCCATTCAACCCCCACCCTCAAGCCTTCTAGGACATCCCGGAGAACTGGTGCATCTCTCTGGCAGTCTGTGAGCTCCCTGAGGGCAGGCCTGCATCTGGCTCCCATTTCCATATCAGCTTCTAGCACAAGGTCTGGCTCACAGTGGGGAAACCATAACCATTCCAATGAAATAGACTTAGACATTAGACACACAAACAGTTTGCAAGGTCACAAAATCTAGAGTGTCTCACTGAAAAGAGACTCAAACTGCTAGAAGGCCCCACAACTGAATCCAAACTTGACAAAACAAATCCCTTTATTAAAAGGATTTGTTCAGTTAAATTTGGATTCAGTCAAAAGGCCATGTGCAAGGATCCAGAAGACAACACGTGGCCCCAAGGCCACAGGTTCCCAGCCCTGCTGGGTGTTTTCACAATTTAGTGCTCATAGCAGATTCCTGGGAGCTGGCTTTGTGTCTAAGCATCTGGTTTTCCACTGAGAAGTTAGGCAGCCTGGCCCTGTCACCCAGCTGGTGGGTAAGCCAGTGAATCCAAACAAAACATGGTGCACACAGGTGTATCAAAACCACGCATTGGGCAAGCTGCCCACTTTTGATCCTCATGTAAACTGCTTTTTGCTGTAACTCAGTGCACACACTGTTTCTATAACATCTGTTGGGGGAACTTGAATGAACGGGCTGCAGTAGGAAATGGATTGGATGGAGATGTTTGTGGGGAGGGGAAAGTGAGGAACCCCCGACATGGCCAGGCTGTCAGCAGAGAGCTTCTCTCCCAGAGTGAGAGAGTGGGGACAGGAGTCCCAGAAGGAGACACAGGCTCCATGAGAAAGTTTCCCCCTTTCCCTCTGAAGATTTGCTGAAAAATGAATTCTCAAAACGCAGATTGATTAAATCACTAAAAGGCAGAGAAAATGCTTACAGATTTACTTATCATGATTATAGGAGTCCCCAGAATGACTCAGCCACCAATGAGGTGCAGGAACTTATGTACCATCTTGCTGTTACCCAAAGAAAGGGAGCTTGGCTCCTGGAAAAATAGGTGATGGGAGGAGTGGGAATCAGAGAGAACTTGAGGCTTCCTCAGGTCAGCATGTCTAAATGCCGTATTTGGGGGTACTGATTTCTGAACCCCACAGGGACTCAGGGAGAAGATTAACTGGCAAAATCAGGTTCACTGTGACAAAGCTCATAAGACGTTGGTCATTGTGGTAGCAATGGATCTGTCACTACCACCGGCTAGGGGCCTGTTGTTTCAGCCCATAACCCCTTGTAGTGGGCCCACATCTTTGCTATTCAAGAGTAGGCTGCAAGTGTAGAACAGTTGAGGGTGAATGCTCGGAGCATCATAGCAGCTCTGTAGATTAGCGTGTGTAGTTTGCTGTTTGCAAACCGTCTCCCCACACAGCTGCTGCATCCATTGGAGAAGATACAGTAATGTGTAACTTGCTGAAGATCATGTTGACGTGCCAGGATGTAGCTGGTTTTAAACCAATGTCTATGACCTGGGACCTGCCCTCCTCGCACAGTGCAGTCAGGGTGGACCCCAGCAGCCAGCCTGAGTGTCTGGGCAGAGCCGGGGAGCTGCCCCACTTCCTGCCTCCTCTGCATTCCTTGAGCCCTGCTAATGGCTGGCAGTAGGCGGTGCTGGCTGGCTGGCCTTCCATACAGCTCTGCCATCTGGCCTTCTGCCCTTCCTGCTCACCATCCCCTCTTCTGCCTGGGTGGCAGTGCCTGCTGCTCCTGTCTGGCAGAACCTGAGTGGCAGAGGGTTGGCTCCAAGGTCCTGGGCATTGGCTTCCGGCAATGGCCTTGATCTCCTAGAAGTCTGTCTGCCCCAGGTTCCCACACCCACTACCACTGAGACAATGGGGTCAGACTGCCCAGAGAAGAGTAGTTAGGGCTCCAATCCCCTTGGGTCATTAGGTGGTCCATCCTGGAACCCTTCTTTCCCTATACTCTGTGTTATTCTGGAGTTCATTGTAAAGAGTGGGACCATATTAACAGAGAAAGGGAAGGAATGGATGAGGCAGAGACACAGAGAAGCCCCTGTCTACACACAGGTTTGTCCTTTGCAGGATAAATCTCTCAAACCTGTCCAAAGTAGGTTAACAATCCTCTTTGTTGCCTGCCCCATGGAAATCCTGCAACCCAGGCCTTCACTATGTTTGTTGACAACTACATGGTTGTATCTCTGGGGTGGTCAGGAAGGGAGAATCAGGGCCATTATAGGCAAAAAAAGAGGTCTCTCCTGACATGGAGCACACAGGGGCTGGGGCAATACACACACAAATATATGTAAAACTGCATACTTCTCAGGTGACATTGAGCAACTTTCTTGACCCTTCTGTTCCTCAGTTTCTTCATCTGTAAAATGGGAGAACTCCTCAGAATTGTGAAGTTTCCATGAATTATGAAAGCACTCACGATCATGCTGGACAATTAGTAATTCATCCTTAAATCTTAGATCTTAGTAAACCTGGCAAGTGCTGTCAAGGAGAGGTACATGAGGCCATGATGGCTTATCAAACAAGGGTTTGACTGAGTCCTTTGGGAGATGAAAGACTTCCCCGAGAAAGCGACCCGAACAGAAATGTGAAGAAGTAGGTTTTAACTTCAATGAATGAGGTTGAGAAGATCATTCTTGGCAGAGGGAACTTGTGTGCAGCACGTGGTAGGAATATGGTCTTAAGGCAGCCTGGGACAGAGAGGCTATGGTGGCAGGCGTGGCAGACGTTACACCTAGTGGCCAGATTCTATTGAGCCTTAAGGGCTATATTAAAGAATTGTGGAAATTTCTGGGTGATATGTTCATTATTTATTGCTGTGTAACAAATTACCCCAAGACCTAGCAGGTTAAAACAACCAAGGCTTATGATCTCACACTGGTTCTGAGGGTTGGGAACTCAGGTATGGCTTAGCTGGGTGGAGGTTCTAGCTCAGGGCCCCACATGACGTTGTGGGCAAGCTGTCCACCAGGGCCAGCCTCATCTGAAGTTCCACCAGGCTGACGACCCAACTCTAGAGTCACTAAGGAGGTCACTGCTCCTCACTCCAGGGGCCTCTCCACAGAGCTTCTGTCTCTCCCAGAGCAAGAAAGGGAGCCTGAGAGAGCCCTCGAGGAAAGGAACGGTGTCTTTTATAACCTGATTTTGGAAGGGACATTCCATCATTTTTGCCAACATGTACTGGTCACACAGACCAACTCTGAGGCAAAGTGGGAGGGGATGACAAAGGATGTGAGTACCAGGAGACAGGAGCATTGAGCACCATCGTGAGGCCGTGGTGGGAGGAAATAATCAGATTTGCCTTTTACAAAGATCCCCTCTGCTGCAGTAGAGAGGAGCAGGTGGGCAGGGCCTTGAGCCGCCTGTCACTCAGAGTGTCTGGTGGTGCTAGATGGAGGAGAGAGATATCCACCAGTTAATGAGATCCAGGTATGCTCGAGTGTGGGTTGAGAGGGGGGAAGGGTCCATAGCAACCTTAGATTTCTCACTTGTGTAACTGGCTGAATTCAAGTGCTGTAACAAGGAATGAAACGTTGGAGGAGGCCTGGTTCTGTATGTACTGAGAGAAGATCATTCATTTGATTTTGGATATATTGAGTTTGGGAAGACTGCAGCCCCCACTGGATATACGAGCCTAGAGCTCATAGGACAATCTACTTTGGAAACTTAAAGGTGAGGGTCACAGAGATATTGGCACGCAGATAATATTTGAAACTGTCTTGGAATAGAGATCATCTAGAAAGAATAAACTGGGTGGAAGAGGGGGGCCTGGGACAAAACTTTAGGAAATCAAGTATTTAATGGCCAGGGAAAGACTGCAGCTGTGCATCCAGTAGCCAAGGTCCCCAGGGTAACCAGCTTATAGTGTATTAACAGAAACCATCCATAGAGTCAGCTGGGGGCTAAGGGCCCCAGGAGGCCACTCAGTTCCTGGCCTTATAGGATAGCAATAATCTCTGTCACTACCCCCAGAAGGTGGCTGGGGGGTTGGCACATTCTGAGGATTCTTCTTGGGTTTTCCCACTGTGACAGCTCCGATGCCGCAAGAAGCAAAGTATGGGTCATGTGAGTACTAAGGATTCTCAGTACAATTATCAAATCAGGCAAATAACTACCAGGGGAGTCTGCAGAACCAGCAGACCTACTATGAGACTGACCTGGGCCAGGAATCTACTTATCACAGTAAAGGGGATTGGGAACATGGTGGTGCTGCAGGGCCCAGGGCATCAGTGCTAATTTCATGCCACTGTCCATCAGCACTTGAAATGCTTGGCTCTTGCCCTTTTCTCGGTGCATAGTTGTCTGAATAATTGACCACAAGTAATTCTAGGGAAACACCAAGAGAGTCATTACTGGCCACACCTACTGTGGTATTGTTATGGTCCTTTCTCCTGGAATGAATGAATTCCAGCTGTGAAAACCAGCTCTAGTCCAGCAACTAGGCAAAGGAACATGACTCTGTTATAGAAGCTTCCTTAACCTCCTGATTATCGTTTCTTCTTTCTTTCTTTCTTTCTTTTTTTTTTTTTTTTTTTTTTTTTGACGGAGTCTCATTATGTCACCCTCGGTAGAGTGCTGTAGTGTCACAGCTCACAGCAACCTCAAACTCTTGGGCTCAAGCGATTCACTTGCCTCAGCTTCCAAGTAGCTGGGACTACAGGTGCTCATCACAATGCCTAGCTATTTTTTGGTTATAGTTGTCATTGTTGTTTGGCAGGCCAGGGGTGGATTAGAACCTGCCAGCTCTGGTGTATGTGGCTGGTGCCTTAGCCGCTGAGCTACAGGTGCCAAGCCAGTTTCATTATTTCTTTTGGTTATATAGATTGAGAAAAACCCTTGTTGGCTATCTATCTAAATTGCCTTTAGGGATGAGATTCTATTAATCATCTTTATACACAAGCTAGGTCAACCCCTGTGGCTGGCGCACCAAGCTTCCTGCTTGTGGTGGTTAAGCACTGCCACTTAGCCTCAGTTGACTAGGAGCCCATCACTCCCACTGCTGTCCACTGCCAGCCTGGTTTTCTGACAGTGTCTCTCTGTAGCTGGTCCATCCCTCCAGAAGGGGAGAAGCAACAGTGAATTTCCCACTGATGCTTGTGGCCCTCTCACCAGTACATTCCTTCTTTGGGAAATTTGGGATCATCTAAGTTCTCTTGCATCTATGATCATCTGGAGGGTTTTCTTGTCTTATGTAGTATATTCACTGCGGTGTGCCCACCTGCCTGAGACTTCTATCAACTGGCACTAGGGGTTACCCAAAGAGTATGTGAGAACCATTTCCTGGGCTCTGAGCTGGAAGAAGGGAGAGAAATTCTCTCTAATTTACTTTATGTTCTGAGAACCTTCAAAATCCAGTCCATGACATGTTGCACTGGTTCTGGCTGGCTCGCGTGGGCTATTTCCTTCCTACAGCTGCTGCCGAATACAGTCCTTCCCTTCTTCAGCAGGATCAGCGTTCCTTGGTGGATTATGTTCCTATTTAATCCTAGTTATTGGTCTGGAGGCCAGGAGGAGAGGCACATAAGATAGGCAAAGCAGAGATCCCCGCATCATCTTCAGAGGCAGGGGCTACTTCTGTTGGCTCAGGGGAACTGGGGGATTCAAGACATTCAAGTGCATCAAACGAGATGCCCTGACCCCAGAGCTCAGGACTCATTCTTTCCTCCAAAGCACCTTGGTCTTGGTGTAGTAGACCTGTTCATTCCCTCCTCCAAAGTGCCTTGGTCTCCGTATAGTAGACCTGTTCATTCTTTCCTCCAAAGCGCCTTGGTCTCGGTGTAGTAGACCTGTTCATTCCTTCCTCCAAAGCGCCTTGGTCTCGGTGTAGTAGACCTGTCTATTCAGTTATACTTTCTCTGAAACTTGCTAATTTCAGGATTAACATTCGGACACGGTTCTCCACTGTTTGCACACTCCACCTATAGGGCGTGACAGCTTCTTTCCATGCTACCAAGGAGGACTTCTGGCTTTCAGTCTTACCCTTCAATTGATTAATCACTGTGGGTTTTTATTGTCTTTCCCCAAATCCTCAATTCCATCAATCACCAGACATCTAATCCAATTGTTCCTATAATTACTGTCTCTTCCCATATTTTTCAAGCACACACATTATACCAACTAATGTATTTTCTTTGGCTGTTGTATTTTTTAGTTGAGTACCAAAGAAAGTTTTAACAATTGCACTGCTCCCTTGGGCCAGGTTCTATCTGGGCTGTACTTAGCATCTGTGATGAGGTACTCAATGTTGGCTGGCTGGAGAGTACCCTAGCCTCCGCTTGCTTGCAACACTTGACCTGGCTGCAAGTTGGGTTTTTCCTAGGAGCCTCTGAGATGGAGATTAATGTGCAAAAGGTCTACTGGGAAGGATTCACACTTGTGGGAAAGGTGAAAGGAGCAGGACTGGGAAAAGGGAGAAGTTGTTCTGTGATGAAGTGCCGGCATTCTGAAATGCAAAACAGGCTTTATCAAGCCTTCTGTGGCTTTCTGAAGCTGGGCTGGAATGAGAGTATTGGGCTTTTATGGTCTTATACTGGCCACTCATTAGATATAGGCTGCTTTGAGTAGAGAACATGACCTTGGGCAAGGTGGCCGTCTTCACATCAGAAGGCAATTTCTAAAGACAGCTGCTATCTGAAGAGTTTTGGAAGGCCACACACCTAGCAGCTGAGAAAGTCCTCTGCTGGATGGGGACTTTGGGCTGCAGCAAGCACCCCCAGTCACCAGTGAGAGAGATTTGCCCAAGATTTCAAAGATTTCAAACACATAAGCCCGGGCAACTGGTAGCTATGAGGTTTCTCCATAAATGCAACTGAGAATTACCCAGTTACCTAGTTGTTGCAGCAGGTAGCTGAGAACATTGCTGATGACCTCTTAGGATCGCCTCACTTTTGGATTCATTGAAGGCCAGCAGAAACCTTTTTTTTTTAGACAGAGATTCACTATGTCGCCCTTGGTAGAGTGCCATGGCATCACAGCTCACAGCAACTGCAAGCTCTTGGGCTTAAGAGATTCTCTTATCTCAGCCTCCTGAGTTGCTGGGACTACAGGCGACCACCACACGCCTGGCTTTTTTTTTTTTTTTTTGGTAACTGCAGTTGTTGTTTGGCAGGCCTGGACCAGATTTGAACCCACCAGTTCTGGTGTATGTGGCCAGTGCCCTAGCCTCTGAGTTACAGGCACTGAGCCAAGAAGCCTTCTTGATCTTGAATCTTCCAATACTTCTCATAGTCCTAGGAACTATAGTCCTTATATTAAGTTTCTCCTAGTAGAAATTCCTAAAATGGTTTCTATTTTTTCTTCCCTCATGCTTGCTGGTATAGTTGTATCATCAACTTACTCCCAAAGTAAGAATGCGAGAGTTCTTCTCAATAATCTCACTAATAATCAATTAATATAAGTCTTCCAAACCCTTCCCATTCTTCTGACACAGTAACTGGTACAAAATGCTAAGATCAGCTAGCTCAGAATGCATTTAGAAATTTTAAAAATATAATTAAGTGGAAGGATTGACAGTAGGTGAACAATGTTTAGATGGTGATAGTGAGGAAAGGTTAATTCAAACCTTGTGGGTCTGAGTGTCTACGCCAGGCCTCTCCTTAAAACCACTGAGATTTGAAATTGACCCTGAAAGGAAAATGGGAGAGAGACAGAAACAGAGAACTGAAACATTTAAACATTTTCATTGTAGCGCACAGGCCATTTATTATGTGACAGCTGCTGTCTCCTCAGCGTTTTTTGCTGTTTCTCCCTGTCTAAGCTTTCTGCTCCAGCAATGCCAAGCTGCTTGCAGTCCCCCTGCACATGTCAAACTCCCTCCCATCTATTTTCTTTGCCCAAGCTGTCACCCCTGCCACAATAAATGTCTCCCGTAATCACTTTTTAAAACTTACTTTGGATATCAGACACAAGGCAGAGTGTCGTTTTCCTTTGAAAATCCTATCCTCCATAAATGCAAAGAGAACACTGAGGGGAAATGCTCCAGAAGTACCTTTTCAGACCTTTGGGATGGAACCAAGCACTTGCAGCAGTCCAGAGAGCTTTTCTCAAGAAAAATGGCTACATTTCTCTGTAAGAACAGAGAGCTCTGTGTCGCCCTAATGTGCCTTCTTCCCATTCTCTCCAGCCACCTCCACCCCCAGCTCCACAACAGTCTTGAAAACCAAGGGGCCCCCAACCAGATGAAATCTGGCAGCCTGGCACCCACTGGAGGGGCCAGAATAGAAAAGTCTACATGTTAAGGAGCTTGGGGACAGGAAAGGCTGGAGACTTAGGCAGGGACCACACACCCTAACAGATTTTACACGTTCTGCCATAGAATTGTCATCTTATTGTGAAAGGAATGGAGAGTCCCACAAAGATTTCAAGTTTCAAAACTCCATTCCAAGATAACTGCTATGATTTGACCTGTCTATTGGTGGCCTGGAAGGCAATTTTTATATGACCTGATTCAGAGTTTGCCTGATGCAAACAGCTTTGTCCAGGGTTGTAGTAGAGATGAGAGTATTTGTTGGAAACCATCAAAAGCAACTAGGTGGCTACGTTGGCTATGTGAGGCAGTGGATAATAGCTGGCACAATCAATTAAGTAAAAAAAAAATTAAAAAGAAAATGTGGGGAAAGGGATGTGTCTACGGGTTTTAAAGAGCTTGGACGTATTCCTGGAAATCCAGAAGGCTGTGTGCATGTGCAGGTCCTTGTGCAAGCCCAGGAAAGACCCGACAGGTGCAGAGGCTCAAGTTAGCAGGAGGGGAAGGCTAAGGAAAGACTCTAAGCTGCCCGGGTGAGTGTGGAAGGGATGACCAGTGCCCAACACCAAGCCGTCCAATAGACTGGGAGAGCAGTGGGTTCCACGCATGGAAGCAACCTCAGCTCGGTTGTTAGATGACCACTCAGCCACTTCGGTGGCTGCACCCAACATGCAGACTTCACTGAGTTAATTCAGAAAAGTTGTTTGACAAAATTACAATAGTAACAGCTCTGGGGAAGGAAGAGAATCTGATTTCCAGAGTTGCCACACTATATTATTTTAAAAGGTTCAGTTTTCCACTGCCAAAGCAAAAATACGGATGGTCCCTGCCTTACAATGGTTTGACTTAGTGATTTTTTTGTCTTTATGATGTGATGAGCATTCAGTACCCTAGTTGATTTATGATGGGACTATGTCCCGATAAACCCCTTGTAAATGAAAAATATCATAAGTCAAAGATGCAGATGGGTTTATCTGGACAAAACCGCATCTTAAGTTGAGGAGCATCTATACAAGACCGCGGTAAGGCAAGAAAAGTATGAGCAATACGCAGGAAAATCAAATGCAGCCAGCATGTGGACCCTCATGTGTTGGGGGAACTTAACGCAGCCCTACATGAATCCCCCCTTTCTGTCCTTCCTATGCACAGTACATAGGAAGGGCAAATGCCTTCAGCATGTGGCTCTCAGGAAGCCCACACACTGAAATTTGGGGCATTTATGTTGTTTTCACATCTTAGTGATTGTAAATTGAGCTACAATAAACAATTGAGTGCGAATGTCTTTATAAAAGGATTTTTTTTTTTTCCTTCGGGGTAGATGCCTAGTAATGGGATTGTGAAATCAAATGGAAGGTCTAATTGAGTACTTTGAGGATTCTCTATACTTCTTTTCAAAGTGGCTGTATTAATTTGCCATCCCATCAAGAGTATAAATGTGTTCCCTTCTCTCCACATCCACACCAGTCTCTGTAGCTTTGGGACTTTGTGATGTGGGCCATCCTCACTAGGGTTAGATGATATTCACAGGGTGGTTTTGATATGCATTTCTCTGATAATTAGGAACAAGGAGCATTTTGCCTATCAACTCAGGAATGGATTAACAATTTGTTGTATACTGAATACTATTCAGCCATAAAAAGATGGAGACTTTATGTCTGTTGTATTAACATGGATGGAACGGAAACACATTCTTCTTAGTAAAGTATCACAAGAATGGAGAAGCAAGTATACAATGTACTTGATACTAATATGAACCTGGTAGATGATCTAATACATGCCTGTGTAAGAGAAAAACTCAATTTAATTCCAGTTGGGGGCATGAGGAACGAGGGAAGTGGGAGAGGGGAGGGGATTGGTGTGCTCCCACTTAATGGGCACAACATAGAGGTACATGGCACACCTTTTAGGTGCAGGACACAACTACAATAGAAACTCTACCTAACAAATGCAAACACTGTAATCTTGTGGTTTGTACCCTCACATTAATCTGAAATTTAAAAAATTAAAAAAATAGACTGCAAACCGGAAAGGCCTTACCTATGAACTGTTTCGGTGTTTTTAGACTTGACACTCAGTTGAACTGCCTTGGGGAGAGCTTGAGCAGGAGTGTGGAGAACTTTGGGCATTGTCTGGGGCCCCAGACAGAGCCGCTGAGCTGGGCTGCAGGGAGTCATTGTGTGAGAGAACTGCCCCGGCAAGCTCCACCCTCAGGGTCCCAGAGCAAGGATCAGGGGCCTAAAAGCAGGGACTGAGCTGCCTTACAGCCTTAACCCTTAGGGGCAGAGTGAGATGGTTTTGGCACACTGGAGGCTCAGGCTGTTGCCCTGGATAGAGTGCTGTGGTGTCACAGCTCATAGTAATCTCAAACTCCTGGGCTGGGTGCTGCCCGGACCTCCATAAGATCTGTGCCGTGACCCCACATCAACCGGGCCTCCGCATTCCCTAACCAGGAACTGTGGGAGCCGTGCAACCCTGCATCCTCCCTCCTGTGTCCTCCCAGCCTCCACACTGGCCCACCCATCTGGCCAGGGATACTGTTAGCCACGTGCCCTATGGAGCCCTCCCTGCCTCTGTGCAGAGCCCTTCTCCTGGCCAGAGACTGCTGGAGCCTTGGGCTCTCTGTGCCAAAGTCACTGAGTTCCAGGCACTCCCAGAACCATGCGCACCAACTCCCGCCCTGTTGCTGGATCAGGGTGTGTCACACCCTGGAGCTGCTCCCAAACCAGAACTCCCTGAAAGGGGCAGCCCGAGAAGAGTTACACAGGGTCACTCCTTACAAAGATCCAGCAACAATAGAGTGATCCCCTTGGGGTCTAATCTCTGAGCGACACCACCCCAACTCTGAGGAAGGCCAGGGGTAACAGTGAAAAACAATCATGAGAGGAAATCAAAGGAAAAACTCTGGCAATATGAATAATCAGAGTAGATCAACTCCCGCAAGGAACAATGGGGCAGACACAGCACAAGATCCCATGTACAAACAAATAGCTGAGATGTCAGAAATCGAATTCAGAATCTGTATAGCAAATAAGATTAAATTAGAACTCCAAGCATTAACCCAAAATATATCTCAAGAAT
>CAUYPK010105551.1:0-38803 GCA_963574355.1 Loris lydekkerianus
GGAACACTTCTACACTGCTGGTGGGAATGCACACTAATATGTTCCTTTTGGAATGATGTGTGGAGAATATTCAGAAATCTAAAAATAGACCTGCCATTAAGTCCTATAATTGCTTTACTATGTATATACCCAAAAGACCAAAAATCACAATATAACAAAGACATCTGTACCAGAATGTTTATTGCAGTCCAATTCATAATTGCTAAGTCATGGAAGATGCCCAAGTGCCCATCAATCCACGAATGGATTAATAAATTGTGGTACATGCATACTATGGAATATTATAAAGTGTTAAAGAATGATGGAGACTTTACCTCTTTCATGTTTACACGGATGGAGCTGGAACATATTCTTCTTAACAAATTATCTCAAGAATGGAAGAAAAAGTATCCAACGTTCTCAGCTCTACTATGAAGCTAATTTATAGCTTTCATATGAAGGCTATAACCCAACTATAGCACAAGAATATGGAGAAAAGCCCAAGGGAAGGGAGGGGAGGGAGGAGGTTGGGGTGATGGGAGGGTAATTGGTGGAGCCACACCTACGGTGCATTTTAGAATGTGCACAGGGAAACTTACTAAATGCAGAATACAAATGTCTCCATATAATAACTAAGAAAATGCCATGAAGGCGATTTTAAACATTTTGATGAAAATATTTCAGATTATATATGAAAGCAGCACACTGTACCCCTTGACTGCACTAATGTACATAGCTATGATTTAATAAAAAATATATATATTAATAATTGAAATTTCATCATATTGAGTATTACCCTTAATAAATATAAAGTGACAGTCCTTATCTTTCCTTACCTTTGTTGGTTTAAAGCCTATTGTATCTGCAAATAAAATTGCAACATCTGATTTTTTCTGATTTCCATTTGGCTGAAATATAGACGACCATCCCTTCACTCTGAGTCTATATTTATCTTTTAAGGTAAGATGACATTCTTGTATGCAACAGATATCTGGCCTGAGTTTTTGTATCCAGTCAGCCAACCTGTGCCTCTTTAGAGGACAATTTAAGCCATTCACATTAATCAAGAATATTGATAAGTCTGGTACTATTTAGGGTATTGATTTTTCATAAGTCCAGTGGACATTTTTAATCCTGTCACCACTGTGGAAGTTGGAATTTGATCAAAAGTTTCTGAGTGTGTTTACTTTTGTGGTGGAGGAATACAATGGTCATTATGGAGAATAGGTCTGAGAATATCCTGGAGAGCTGGTTTAGTTATGGCAAATTTCTTCAACATGTAATGTCATTAAAGTGTTTAATTTGTCCATCAGAAATGAAACTCAGTTTATCTGGATACAGGATTCTGGGTTGAAAGTTATTTTGTTGTAGGAGATTAAATGTGGATGACCACCCTCTTCTAGCTTGAAAGGCTTCAGCAGAGACATCTGTAGTCATTCTGATATTCCTCCTCTCCCCTTGTAGGTTTTGGTTTTCTTATGTCTGGCTGCTTTCAGAATTTTCTCCTTCATATTAACTTTAGTGAAGTTAATTATGATGTCTGAGGGTTGTCTTATTCAGGTTGAGTTGTGCTGGGTTTTTGAAACTGTCTGCTATCTGAATTTCAGAATCTCTTGGCATGTCTGGAAAGTTCTCCTTCATAACCTTATGAAAAATGGCCTCTGTGCTATGTGAAGCAACTTCATCACCTTCAGGAATTTCTATAAAGTGAATATTAGTTTTCTTCTAATTATCCCAATGCTCTCTGAGAAAATTATCCATTTTTGCTCTCCATTTCTCTTCCTCTTTGAGAGTTTGGGAGCGTTCAAAAGCTTTCTCTTCACTGTCAGAAATCCTTTGTTTTGCTTGCTCCATTCTGTTACTGAGGGATTCTACTGTATTTCTCAGATCTTTGAGGGCTGCACATTCTTTTCTCAATGTGACATAATTTTTGGTGTTTTTGTCTTTGAATTCATTGAATTTCTGAGTCAGCTTTTGAATTTCTCCTTGAATTTCTAATTCCAACTTTATCTCCATTCTATTAATCTTATTTGTGATCCAAACTGTGAATTCGATTTCTGACATCTCAGCCATTTATCTATGAATGGGATCTTCAGTTGTGTCCATCGTATCATTCTTTGAGGCAATTGATCTACTCTGGTTATGCATGTTACCAGAGTTTTTCCACTGATTCCACCCCATGAATATTTAATACTGTTTGGTTAGGTGAGCAGATAAGGTGAAGTTGAGTTGGGTGCTCCTTGAGTAGTGATTAATCAGCCCTTTACCCAAGAGCTGTGACTGGTTTCTTTACCTTTTTCCATAGAGCTTTGCAATGGACCCATGCAGTGCTATGGCCTGAGACACTGGGGACTTACTTGGTGTGGTGGGGGTAAGTTGCTCTTGTTTTCAGCTGGTCTCTGTTAAACCCTAGTGAATTAGTTACTTGGGGTTGAAGTCTCTGCTTTAAAGAAATACCTGCAAGTAAGTCACCCTGCCCCCCATGGACAACAACTGGAAATGGACAATCAAACCTTCCTACAACCACGCTCCTGGGATACTACTTTGGATAGTCTTCTGGTGATTGGTCCAGTCTGAATGATCCAAATCAATTGTCCTAGTCAGCACCTGGTCTCAAGTGAGGGAGTTCAAAAGGTCTCTGGCAACTAGATAGCAGGGATCTGCTTGGAGCTTGATTATGACTCGTTCTGGTGCTCTGTGGAGTCAGATGGACCCCCCTCCCCCAGCAAAGGAATTAGGCTGGGAAGGTTGATGTCTCCTTCCCACCTTGCATCTCTGTCACACCCAGTCATTGGTAACCCCATTGGTAGAGTTATGACGCAGTTCCCTCCAATGAGCAGATACTCCAGGGTTTTGCACCTGCCAGAATCACAGAGCGATCTTATGTATCCTCTGCCAGGCCTCTGTACTCTGCCACCATCCAGCAGTGGAAGCTTAGGCCTGACAACCTCGGGTGGTTAATGGAAGCTGGGGTGGTTCACTCAGTTCCAGCCCCTCCCCTGATTGACGTTGCTGACAATTATATTTGCACAGAATTTGTGATTCTGTCCTGGCTATATTCCCCTGTGGGCTAGGCACTAGTTGAGTTCACAGAAACTGTGACTCAGCCCCATCGCTGTTTCTGCCCATAGCTGGCGTTTCTGTTTCCCCTGCAGTATGTGTTGGGGCGGTTGCAGTTAGGGCTCACACTCAGCTCAGAGTTCCTTGGCCTGCCTGCCTTTGTCTCAGCTATGATCCCCTGAAGGCCAGGTGTTTCTTAGGCTCATTAAAGCAGTCCTCTGGCTCAGCCCAGCCTGGGAGTATCCTGTCTCTGAGTATGCCATCTTCAATTCTCCATCCTGCTGAGCTCTGCTCAGGCCAGTACTGCCTCAGGCATACCCTTTGCTTATGGGTCTGAATCATCATCCCAGATCTATTCCACCAGTGTCTGCCACCGGAGAAGATACCTGGTTTCTCTGGTTGCCCAGAGAGACAGGGAGTGTCCTTCCAAAATATCCCCAGGGATGTGAGCCCTGTTATTCCCGCTGCTGCTCTGTGCTGGGGGGCACCACCTCTCCATTATCTGTAAGGTTCCTTCAGTCCACCATTTTCTCCTTCCCCCTGTGCTGCAGAATCAGCACAGACCTGCAACAGCCCATGCCCTGACCACAACTCTTGAGAAAATGCCTAAGAATCTGGACTCCATGGGGGACAGGCTTCCAGACCTTGGGGTGAGAGTGGAGAGGAGTGCTGGGAATTCAGAATTGCAGGTAGAGAATATACACAGTTTTTACAGTTTTATGCCTGCCAGGAGAGTGCCATGGCACCCTCATAGGGAAAGGAAGTCTGGTTTTTAGAGGTTCTCTCCCATAGGATATAATGGGAGGATGTTTGAACTCTGCTCGCTTGTTTGTAGAAAGTATACTGTGAGCCGTTCTCATGGGGGAGGGGACTCCCATCTGCTTGGCGATGGATTTTGTACCTTTTGTTTTCATCCTTGGGGTTGCAGTTTGTCTCAGCAGGGTTGTTGTGCATTCTTCAACCTTCTCTCTTGGCTCAGGTACAAACCATCAGCTTACTTGCTAAACTTCTATCCTTTAACTCTCCTTCTGGATGGGAGCTTCTGTGGAAAGCTGGCTCCACTTGGCCATCTTGCCTCTGCCTTGAACTAGCATTTTTAAGACTTATATTTTTCCCATGTTAGTAAAGGACATAAAAAAAAAATAAAAACAGCCTTTTTTTGTTTGTTTGTTTGTTTTTAATTTTGGTCCAGGTCAGTTTGCAATCATATGAAAAACATGTCATACAGGTAATGACATTCTGAAGGAGATAATCACAAATTTACTAATTTGGCCTTGAACTGAATCCTATGTTATTATGTAACTTGAGAAGAAGGCAGCAGGAAAAGTCAACTTCTTTGGGGGTTTAACTGAGGCATTTATTTTTGCAGAAATATTGTCAATGGGAGCCTCCATAGACACTATTTCTAGGGGATGAGTTCTCAATTATAGTGGGAGGTCCTTTTAAAATTTGTCATATTATCTACCATATATACTCGCGTATAAGCTAAAAAACCCAAACTCGGCACAAATTTTGTGCCGAAAAAACTCGGTTTATACTCAAGTATATATGGTATTTGCCATATTCGGTTTTGTTTTCACTGAAAATAACAGAAATGAAGAGTATAGCCGTAATTAATTTCTGTTATATTGATTGATCTCAGAGAGATGAGAGTCATCTCTGTATCTCTATTCACCTGCTGGCAATTGTCACCTTCCATGACCCAAGAACAGTACATTTGTAAAAACAGAAGAAAAAAATAATCCCAGATTTTATTGTGCCATTTTGCTAGTTAATTTTGTCTTACTTCTAAAATACTATCTCCTTATCTATGCTTAGAATAAGAATATCTTTCTTTTTTATCTTATATTCTTATACCACATATATTTCGTCTTTTCTCTGTCATTTTATTATACAACGTTTTGCCTGTCTGTATATTGTGAGACCGCTTTTTTAACCACAGTTCCCATTCCTGGCATTACCTGGTCACCACTGTCCTTTTGATACTTGGAGCTCAGTAGGTGTATTGTGTATTTAAAAGCATTGAAAATTCAAATTTCTTTTCTTTTTTCTTTTCTTTTCTCTTTTCTTTTCTTTTCTTTTCTTTTCTTTTCTTTTCTTTTCTTTTCTTTCCTTCCTTCCTTCCTTCCTTCCTTCCTTCCTTCCATCCTTCTTTCTTTTTTGAGACAGAGTCTCACTATGTCACCCTCAGTAGAGTTCTATGGCATCACAGCTCACTGGAACCTCAAATGCTTGGGCTTAAGTGATTCTTTTCCCTCAGCCTCCCAAGTAGCTGGGACTACAGGTACCCACCACAATACATGGCTATTTTTGTTGTTGTTGTTATTGTTGCAGTTGTTATTGTTGTTCAGCTGGCCCAGGCTGGGTTCAAACCCACCAGCCTTGGTGTATGTGGCTGGTGCTGTAACCACTGTGCCACCGGTGGCTAGTGTCTTTCAAGTTTTTTTTTTTTTTTTTTTTTGAGTCTTAGTTGGATATCTTAATTAGTAGTAATATGTGTGATTCTCCTGTTTATTATCTGTATGACCTTCTTCAAGACTGTCATGGCAGAGGTCCATCATGGGAGGCTACCAATTCTATCTTGCCATGCAGTCAACCCTTCCTACAATAACACTCACCTTTTCCCACAAAGATTTTTTTTTTTTTTTTCCTTCTGTGGGCCTCACAAACAGAGTCAAAGTTCACAGTCTGATAGACTTCTCACCATTTAGCCCACAAGTACTCAGTCTCAAACTCTCTCTCTCCATTTTTTTTTTTTTTACACATTTATGATTTTTGACTGTAGTATTTGTTTATATTTAATAATTAAGAGATTACACACACACACACACACACACACACACACACACACCCCAATTCAGGTTTCTGGTTTTTCTTGAATTTTTGTTTTCTAGAAGGCCTTAGCTGTTTCACGTTCAGCGAAGTGTCTACTATTCACTTCTGTCACTTGTCAGCTCACTAACATTATTGTTTTCTCTTATGCTGGCCATGCTTATTGTTTGATGTTGTCTGCTTGATACCTATAATCATTTAAGTTTGTGACCCCATGCATAGATTTATTATTTTTTATAGCAACAAAAAAATAGAAAATTTTTTTTTAAAACTGAGGCCAAATAGGTAGGAATATTTCCCAACCTCTCATAGTCTCAACCTTGAATGTATATCAGAATTGCCTGGAAGTCATAATAAGCAGCTTTTTGGGTCCCATTCAGGAGTTTCTAGTTTATTGGGTCTATATTGGAGCCAGAGAATTTGCACTTCTAATAAGTTTCTAGTTGATGCTGATTGGAGACCACACTTTGGAGAAACATGGTGGTATGCCATCATGAAAATCCATGTCACTTTACATCTGAAATTAGATTGAATATTTATTTTGCCTTCCGCTCAAGGTTGCTGTGAGTTCTAAAGATTGTAAACATCAAAAAATGCTCTGAAATAAATAAATACAAAGTATGCCTCCTTCACTAGAACATACGCTCTATGAAAGCCAGAACATGATTGTTCTCTTCTCTGTAATGTTTTCTAGACCCTGATTTATAAGAGCCTTCTACATTTTTCTGAATAAATTAATGAATAAAAGGCACCAGGCTTGGCAAAAATGAAATAAAAAGAGAGAGAAGACAGGAATACAGAGATGGTCCCTGACAATCCATTTTAATTTAAGAAAAATAATTCCTAAGAAATGTCTGTGCATTTCTGATTTATTTGATAGCTTAGTTATGCTGCATTAAGAACGCAAAAGGAAACAGTGCATCATTCCCTGAGAGTATTCACTGTAATAGTTTCTCCTCTGGGTAGAAAGAGTTTGCACATAAACATTCAGAGGAGTGTAATCACTATCCAGAGACCTGATCCTCTGCCTTGACAGTTGGAAAATGACTCTGTGTACTGACAGCCCCACAGGATGGGAAATGCAATAGCTCTGCGACTACTGTGTAATGTTGCTAAGCTTAATTGACTGCACCCATAAATAGTGAGAGAAAATGAGGGTGTGTAATCCATACTTCGCTCACATTATCATGGGGCACCAACTCTCAGGCCCCCCAGTGAACCTCTATAGTATAAGCCATTGCTTGTTTGAATTTTAGGTTTTCTTATTGTCCACACCAACCTCAACTCAATTTTATTTACTTGTTTTTTTTTCCTTTTCTAAACCATCGTGTCCTTACTTTCACACACTTCCCTTTTATTTTCCTTTGTAGCTTTGCAGTCAGCCCCTCTTATTCCTCCATCTTTACCTCATTTCTTACTGTATTCTCCAATCAGCATTCAAATGTTAATAATTTCTACTCTTGCCTTTCATTTTTCTCTAGATCTTCCATTATCTACTCTAACTCAATCTGAAGCTTTTCAAAAGTGACAGTGCTTATACATCCTGTCACTTCCTTGCCATCCTTATACCCTATCACTCACATTTTGTTTCTGAGCCCATGACTCTAAAACAGCTCTGGCTGAAGACACCAATGACCCTTGTGTAGGAAATCCAAAGAACACTTCCCTGTCCTCATCGCATTTAACTTTCCACCACATTTCACAGCTGACCATGCATCCTTTTTGAAGACTCTACTGGCTTCCATAATACTCTATTTACTGGCTTTCCTTTTTCTTCTCTAATCACTACATTTCTGTCTCTAGTATTGACTTTCTCTGACACACTCCTACATATGAAAGCCCTTTTCTTCCCTCTCTACATTCTTCCATTAGTGATCTTCCCCACATATGACTTAATGCCCTCCAAACACTAATACTTGCCATTTCCTATCACTCACATGGCCTCTCTTTTGGGAGATACCTTTATGGATCCATTGCCTTTTTGACATTTCTATTTCAGTATCTCTCTAGATCTCTAACTTAAAAGTGTTCATAACCTTACTCTTAAATTCTCACCTTTTCACAAACTAGAATGAAATTAATATTTTCTCTTTTACCTGTTATTTCTAATCCACAAATTCTGACCAACTTCTGTCCCCAAAGCACCCATTTATCAGCAGCTGTCATATCTACTTCCTAATCTTATTCCTGAT
Organism: Loris lydekkerianus; assembly: GCA_963574355.1. Lineage (NCBI taxonomy): Eukaryota > Metazoa > Chordata > Mammalia > Primates > Lorisidae > Loris > Loris lydekkerianus. The sequence continues at coordinate 8,064 of CAUYPK010105551.1, forward strand.
CCTCTCTCTAATGGATTATTACAATATCCTCTTAACCCACCTCCTTTTAGACCTCCTTCTTAGCTATTTCATCACTTCTGTCTCCAATGCTGCCAGCATTCTTTGATTTTTATAATATAAACTAATTGTATTTTTCCATAGCTTAAAATATTTTAATAGTTGCTCATTAAACTTGGGATAGAAGATGGGGGGAAAAAAATCCCTTCTGAAATCCTTAACATGATGAACAAATCCTGTTGGATTATTCTACCTTACCATTGTCATTTTTTTTTAAACCAATTCAGGGCAATAAAACATACTGGCATTTGTTAAAGTTCTTTTGTATATCAAACTCTTTCCTATCTTTAGACTTTTACTTTTGTTTATCATCTGCCTGAAATATGATTCTCCCTAGTCTTCATGGAGTGGTAATTCCTATTCATCTGCAACTCTCAATTGAAATGTCCTTTTCTCAGGGAATCCTTCCCAGACTCCTAAATCTAAATTAAATTCCTCTGATATGTTCTCAGAGCATTTATCAACTTCTTAGTAGCACTTAACCATGATTTGTAATCCTACTTTTATATGATGTTTATTTTATGCTGTCTCCTTAATATACTATAAGCCTTATGAATGAAACAGTCTTGATCGTGTTTCTTTGTTTTTTAAATCAATATATCACTGGGGGTAGCTCCAAGCCTAATAGATTTTAAACTCTTGATAAATACCTGTTAAATCAAAGATCCTACTTTCACTAGACTCACCCTAGCTCCCATCTGCCTTTTCTACTTCTCCCACATTTTTTCCCTCCTTCCTTCCTTCCCTTCTTCCTTCCTTTTGTTCCTGCATTCTCTCATCACAAACATGGACAGTTAAATCAATTTATCTAAAGTTTAGTCTAATTTAAGATAAGGTGATGTCTTAGTTTGTTTTCTGTTCTCATATCATAATACTACAGACTAGGTAATTTGTAGACAATATAGGTTTAACTCATGGTTCTGGATGCTGGGAAGTCTAAGAGCATGGTGCCAGCAACTAGCAAGGGTCATCTCATAACAGAAGGGCAGAAGGTGGAAATGAGTGCATGGGACAGAAAGAGAAACTAGGAACTGGACTTGTGTAACAACCTGCTCTTGTGCTTTATATTTAACCTACTCCTAAGATAATGATATTAATCTAACATGAGGGCTCTGCCCTTGTGACCCAAGCACCTTTTATTAGGGACCACCTCTTAACATTCTTGCTTTGGGAATTAAGTTTCCAAGATAAGACCTTTTGGAGGATATATTGAAACCGTAGCACACAACTAGTTTAATTAATTAAAATACAGAAACATATTCTCAATAGCAGACTAGCATTTCCCTTCATTTGATTTGCTCCTCCTTTTCTTTCTTTTTTTAAAATTTGCCTCTGCCTGTGTAAATCAGGATGATTTAAGACAAAGATATCTCCTAGATGACTAAGATATATGTACCTGTCTTAAAATACTCAGGGTGAGTTTTCTATACCAATTCCTTTGACTATTCATTTGTTTAATCAATTATTGATTGAGCTCCTATTCTGTATTGTGAACTTTTATAATTTAAGTCCTGGATCCCCCACATAGTTAAAAATAACAACTTCATGAGGATATTCTAAGAAGTAAATGAGTTATTACATGCAAAAGTGACTAGCAGATAATAAACTGCTAATAGGTATTAACTAGCAAGCATTATTTTTCACAAAACCAACAATGAATCATTACTTTTTCAGGCATTAGTTTTTATACATTTTTAAATAATTTTTTGTTTGTATAAATTTAATAGGTACAGTGCAAATTTGTTACATGGATGTATTTTGTCATGGTAAAGTCTGAGCTTTCAGTATATCCATCACCTGGATAATGTACATTGAGCCCATTAATTTCCATTATCCACCTCCCTCCCATACTTCCCATCCTTCCAAGTCTCCAGGGTCTATCATTCCACACTCTATGTCCATGTATACACATTATTTAGCTCCCACATACACAGGAGAACATGTGGTATTTCTCTTTTTGTTCCTAAGTTGTTTCACTCAAGGCAATGACCTCTATTTCCATCCATGTTGCTGCAAAAGCCCTGATTTGGTTCTTTTTTTCTGGCTGAATAATAGTTTCTTGTGTATAAACACATTTTCCTTTCCAGTCTTCTGTTGATGGACTTTTAGGTGGATTCCCTATCTTGCTCTTGTTAATAGTGTTGTGATAAACATATGAGTGCAGGTATCCTTTGCATACTATCAAACAAATAAAGTCATTGCCTTTAGGTAGCTTACACTTTGATGAAGAGCAAATCATAGCCCTTTGACTAAACCTAACCTGTTTCCTTTTTTTTGTAAATAAAGTTTTATTGAAATAAAGCTATCTCATTTCTTTACATTTTGTGCTGCAAGGGCAAGATTGAGTTGTTTCTACAGAAACTATCTACCTTGCATAGCAGAAAACATTTACTATTTTTCTCTTTACAGAAAAAGTTTGCTGACCTCTTTTCCAGATATAGTAGAAGAACCGGAGTCTGAGATATCTGGTTTAATGCTCTAAGTTTACAATTAAACGACTTTATTTTTTGCATGGTTTTGGCATATGTCACTTATCTTCCCTAAACATCAGTTTCCTTGATTACAAAATGGGTTCAATGTCTATCTTAATGTGTTCTTATATGATTAAATCATAAAATGTATATAAAGTACCTAGAAATCTTGGTGCTATAAATTTTATTCTCTTCCTCTTTGGAGAATAAAGAGATTATTTTGTCTTGATATTATAAGTATTAGTATTTATACAATGGTACTGTCACATAATATAAAATTAGATCACAATTCAAAGTGATCGTGGTCTATAATAAAATAAGAGTCACTAGAAAAATAATGGATTTTGATTGAATTAAATTTTTATTAAAGAAAAGTTATGTTAAACTTTTCCACTTTCCATTCTTGAGCTATTTGCGTTTTACCATGCTGGTCTTGATTTAAATTTGTCATAGTTCAGCTATAGGTTTAAACCCTTTATATGCTAATGATTTATCATTTCTAATTAGCTTTCCAAGGTGCTCTTAGTGCAAAAATCAACTGAAAATATTGTGTAAACTAAATTACTTTGAAAAGATAATAATCTTGCTCTATAAGAGGAAAATAATTTGTTCTTTTTTAAAGGTACCTCCTTAATAATAGCTTACAACAATAAATCTATGAAGATTTGTTTTTTAACAGTAGTTAACCAGTCAGTAATGTTGCCAACAAAATTCCAATTTAAAAAATGACCTTTTAAAGATGCCATATAAAATTAAATTTTAATGAATGATAATAAATGGTGATACTTTTCACAGGAGGAAACGCAAAGAATGCCTGGAGCCCTTGCTACATACCATCCACTTTAACGCTCTATTATTGTGTCTTTCCTTTCATTATTTTCAAGGGAAGACTTTAGAGAACTCAAAACAGTTTCAACATTGTGCTTACTAAAGGCGATCTTCCTGGATAATTAGGCAGATGGACCTCCAATGCTTTAGTGATGATTCTTTTGTAGAAAGCTGCTTCTTTCCTCCACAATGCCAGCTTAAGATAGTTAAGCATTCCTTTGATTATGTGACTGATTGAAAAATATATCTTCATGATTGGGCAAAAAAAAAAAAAGAGAGAGAGAGAGAAAAGTATTTGCACCAGATGAGAATGCTACTACAGGTATGGCCCAAACAGAAAGGTCTTTACCCCGTCAGCTTTCAGGTGGGAAACATTTGGCAAACAGTTAAAACTGATTCTAGGAAGAAGAAAGGATAAGAAGAAGGGGTAAAAGAATTGCGTTGCACCATGACACCTGCAGATGGCTTCCTTAACAGAATAGAAATTGGTCACCAATGCTTCATAGAACAATATAACTGGTCTTTTATTAATCCTCTGGATCACTCGAGTTCATTATCTCTTTCACTAAAGGAGAACAATTTGTCATAAACGTGCAATAATCATGACAAACCTAATTATTAATTTATTTTTTTCTAGTTTAAATTTCAAAAAATCGTAAAGCTTTCTGCTTTTTATGATGACTGTTTCTCTACCCTTTTTGCCCTGAGGATCCTATTAGCAGAAAGCTGAGCAATTCAGTTTCATCAGAAATAAATTATGCCCCCGTTTTTAAAATATAAGTACTGAAGGACTGTAAAGATTAGAAATCTGTTTGAACCCCCATCACTTGATGTTTTTTTCCTTGATGTATAGAGCTTCTGGTGTTAACGTAAAACAACACATTCTCCTAAAAGTTCAGAGCCAAGTCGCCTTAAAAGAATGCCAGTCGGGATCGTGAGGGATGAACAAAACAAAACACATCACTATGTGGGGGGATGAGGGGGTCTCAGTTTCCTCAGAAGCTGTTTCCAAGATGACTTATTTGTACAGTACAAAGCAGGGAGGTGACTAAGCTAGTCACCCTCTGTTTCAAAATGATTAGAAAACTACAGTTCCCAAGAAAGAGGAGGTACATTTTCACTTTCTTCACCAGGGGTCTGGGGATAAATGATGCCTTTAATCACTAAGACCTGCTGGTTCCACTATGGTAACAAGCTGCTGTAAATCAAAACCCGATTGCTTCGTAATCAAGCATTTCATATAAATGCATTTTTGTTTTAAGTACAGTGGTCAGTGCAAGTTTCATTATTTTTCTTGTTAGCATTGTACCAACACATTATTTGACTGCTGTCTTATCGTCTGTTTTGCCCAATGGCTAAAGAGCCAGTGTGTCTTGGCAGGCCATAACTTGTTATTCGGTGGGGCTACCAATGGATTACAATAAAATTACAATCAGATGTGCACCATAGATGTATTTTTATCTATAATAAAAAAAAAAAGAAAAAAAATTGCAATCAGAAAAAAGGAGTTCTCCAGTTGTTAATAAACCTCAATTATTACTTGTTTTTCATAATTCTATCAAATTGCCTAGAATATCAAACTATTATTTTCCTGATTTATAGCTTTGTAAAAGTATTTCAAACAAATAGAATCTATTTCTTAAATATATTTGTTCAGATTCCTAAAATAAACTCTTTGGGTCTGGGCACAATGGCTCATGTGTATAATCCCAGTATTTAGAGAGGCTGAGGTAGGATGATTTCGTGTTTGAGACCAGCCTGGAAGATATAGCAAAATCCCATGTCTACACAAAATAAATCAGTGGGGTGTGGTGGTGCACAAATGTTGTCCCAGCTACTCTGGAGGTGAAGGGAGGAGGATCACTTGAGCTCCAGAGTTCAAGGTTGCAGTGAGCTATGCTCATACCACTGCCCTCCAGCCTGAGTGATAGAGACATTGTCTATAAAAGAATAAAAAAATAAAAAACAACTCTTTGAGATCTTAGAATTTAACTCCACTATTTCTCCTTTACACCCACCCTCCCTTTCCCTTTATTTTGCAAGCTGAGAATACATGCTTAACGTGTGAAATTCCCAGGATCCATTTTGCTTTGTACATATTGATTTTGGCTGCCTGATTGTTTCTCCTAAATTAATCTGGATGTATGTAGAGATGAGACAATTCAAGAAATAAGAGTGAATGGGGGAGGGATTGACATGATTAAATAAGAAGAAAGGGAAAATTGGTTCATGTGTTCTCTTTTCCAATGTATTTAAAGAAAATTTTTAATTCCAAAACGAAATATAGATCCAAATACTGTATTTAACTCAAAATCTAAAGACAGATGGATTCTGAAGAAAAATGGAGCAGTCTAGGTTCCCTGAACAGATGTGCCCTGATCTACTTTGGTCTACAACTGGTAAAGAGAATGGTTAATGATAGCAAACATTAAAACAATTTTAAACAACTTGTCAAAGATTTAAGAGGGGGAAAAAAAGCAAAAATGCCATTCAGCTAATTTGAATTATATTCTGGATTGAATTATATAGCTCATAGGTACACTAACAATATGTGTTTCTTGCTTTCTCTTTCTTTAGACATGAGTGAATGAAGGCAGGAGTTATTGGAAGAGAGATTCAGGGTAAGTCATATTGTATTTATTCCTTATTTTTGATCTGTGTGGAATACCTTGTGTAAAAACTTGTTCATGAACTCTTGGGGGCTTGTGTCGAAGATAAATTAAACAAATTTAGCCTTTCAGGAGGGAATGAAATGCTTGCTGTAGCAATGCTACGTGAAAACGCACCACTTGTCCCTGACATTCTGAGACCCGTGTCTTCTGTGTGCCGACTACAATACTATTCAACATCATTTAAGGAGATCATGACCAAAGTGGCAAGAGAAACTCTGGGTGAATTTCTGTTTCAAATTTGTGAGTCTGTGCAGTCATTATTAATATATTTTAAATCCACTGTGGCAAAGGTAGTGCTTAAATTCACAGTGTGGTATCAACATGGGCATCTGAAGGTGACCAATATTTAAGTTCAGGCACCAAAAATCATAGACTAGTGTCAATGATAATATAATTGTGATTTTGCATGGTAGCATCATTTAGTTATTGCTTTTCCATGAAGTTTAAATGTATTTGACTTTATGAAAGGATAGAAAACTTGTTCTATTATAATCAACCCTATAATTAAAAAAAAAATAGTATTCTGATGACCTTAAACATATATGGAACAGTTTAATTCTGAGTGTGTATAGATAGACATTCAACTTTATCTTCTTCAAATAGAAGGAATTAGCTTAAATAATTTTCAGAAATTTCTTGAAGTCACTTGGCATGTAAAACAAAAAATTAGAACATACAATGTTTTCATCTGTAGTATATAAAACCTAACACTCTTTTAAAAGGAAAAGAAGAAAGAAAGATAAGGAGAGAGAATTGGGAGGAAGAAAGGAAAGGAGAAAGGGAGGCCAGGAGGGAGACACTTTAAATTTGTAAAGTGTCTTAGTGTTCAGGTTGCTATAAGAAAAAATCAACAGATTAGATGATTTTAAGAGGAAACATTTATTTCTTATAGTCCTATAGTCTGGAGTCCAAGATTAAGACACTAACAGGTTTGGGGTGGGCGGGTGAGGGCCCACTTCCTGGTTTTTCTCAAATGACTGAAGAGACAAGGAGCTCTCTGGAATCCCTTATGAAGACACTGTTTTCATTCACGAGGGCTTTACTCTCAGAGCAAATCACCTCTCCAAGGCCCCATCTTTAAATACCATCACATTGGGGATTAAGTTTCAACAAACAAATTTGGGGCAGATACAAGCATACATTCTATAACATGCAGTTTAAATTCTAATAAACTTAAGAATGGTATCTATTTCTTTAATTATCAATGCCTAATTTTTTATTTCAGAATATTATGGAGGTACATATATTTTGAGGACATAAATTGTTTTTGTACAGTCCAAGTTATAAGCGTGCCCATCACCCAGGTAGTGGGCATTGTACCCGTTAGGTATGAGTCTGCTCCTCCCCTCTGGCCCCCTCACACATGTGTGCTTTTCATCAAATTTAACTACCAAATGTGCCCATGGGTGTTGATCATTTACTTCCAGTTTAGTAGTGAGTAGGTGTGACATTTATTTTTCGTTGTTGAGATATTTCACTTAGAAGAATGTTCTGATTGCCTTATTTCATCCTGCCAGTTCACTATTCAGTGGGACACTGATGGTTTGGGGGGAACTGGGATTGCCCAAAGGGTGGAATTCTGAGCCTTCCTTTATCTTCAACCAATTCTGCTCCATATGGCTTTTGAATATTGGGGTTTTATCTACAATGTTTTTTTCCAGAAAGAGAGAAACAATGTAGCATATGTTAACATTTCTTAAATATAGGCAGTGTGTGGGTGTGTGGTTTTCTATAATATCTATTATTCTGATTTTCTCTATTTAAAAATATTTGTTAATTAAAAATTAATGTTCCAAAAATTGCTTTTTGAAATAACTCCACAGGTTTAAAAAGTGGTTTTGAACTTCCTTGCTGTTTCATGTCATGCACAAGGTGGGGCTGTTTGGCACTCCTTTTGCATTTGGGCATAACCACAAGAGGAACTCTACCTAATAAAATCAAATATTTTGACCTGGTTATTTGTACCCTCACGTTAACCTGAAATAAATTTCCTTTTCAAAACAAAACTAAACTAAAGTAAACTTAACTATAGAATGAGCAATATTGACAATGCTTTGTCTAGTGGATTATTTTGATTACACTGAGGATTTTGAATGGATGCGAGAAGGGTGGGAAAGTGTCCTTGTTATAGCCACACTAGCCACACTCTAGTAGCAACCACATAGAGAGGATTCTCCTGATTTCTGCTCTACTTTTCTTCCAAAGTAATAGAATTTTTAGACAGGCATATGAGTTATCAGAAAAGGTGTATGTTTTCAAGGCTTATTTTTACAATAAGTTTTGACCACGTAAATGAGTTTAGCCTACATGTGTATTTGGAATATCAAGGGTAGCTCACTGGGGCCTGCTGTAGGAGATGGTTGCTTCATGCATTTGCCCTTTGAAGAGAAGAAAGCTTTATCGACCAGGCAGACGACACTCCAACGTCTCTGACATTCACTTTCCTCCATAGGCAAATATAGATATGACATCTGGAACTCAGTCTTAGATTATGAATGGAAGCCATACCTGAAAGAGGAGGGGAAAGAGTATTTTGAGTTTGTGTTGTTCATAACTTGACATAGCACTGATTTATGTAACATTTTAATTAGTTTTACAAAGGAATGAAATTCTAGCTAACATGTACAGCAGGGTTCTCAAACTAATAGCCCCTATATCATCTATCTGGTCCATGGAGAAACTTTATTTTTTTTAATAAAGAGATTTTACCTAAATATTTCAATATAGAGCTTCTCTTGGAAAAATAGTTAACTCTAGCAACACTGAGGGCACATTCTCACATGTCCCAACCATGGCAAAACTGAGGAACAGCAGACCCATCTGAAAAAGGCCAGAGACTTCTGCTCGCCAGTATCCCTGTGTCTCCTCCTTCATTCTCCTCACCCGTCTGAATCCTCAGAGACTTGTGCACACAGTGAAGGGGTCAGCTGGACCTCATTCAGGTGCAAGGTGCCCCTTGCATTTCAGAAAAAAAGTGTCATGATCCTGACTACAAGTCTACATTCTGTGAAATGTTAATGTTTTCTAGGAGATTTCTGGAAATCCCTCAAATTAGATCTAGGTTTTTAGGAGGCATCTTCAGTTAGTGTCTGTTCTATACTGTATGAAAGAACACAGGCAGGAAACTGATGACTTTGTGAATATCCAGAGTCATCCCATACAAGCAAAGTCACCTTTGCAGCGGTGTTAATAACATATTGGGTCCTATGTTTCAAACATTTTATTTTGTATTAGTTTTTAAAGTTCTCCACAACCTCTCTTGACACCCTAAAAAGAATTTCTCTTGGCACTTCTGTCATAGAAATTTCTCATTTTCCCGGGTCTTCTCTCTCTGCAACTCCTTTCTGTCCTTTGTTCTTTCATCTGCCTCCTCTCTCTTCAGTAGAAACACACACACACACACACCCATATGCACACACATACACACCTGCACACACACAAACTCACACACACAGACCAGGTCTTCTCTCGCTATCAACCTAGATCCTTCGGAATCTCATCTTCTTTTTCTACTGTTGTAACTATTTTGTATGCTTGCTTATTTTTCTTGAGCAATATAAGCCTATTCTACAATGAATGCTGGAAGCAATTTTCAAGATGATATATGTATTTTTTTCTGCTTACCTGGTAAAATATAATGCTCATTGTCTGCCTTCCTTGCAACACTGGTTACACGTGTGAATTGTGAAGTATGTGAGTAGTCACTGTAACATATGATGATTTTTTTTCTTTATTTCAAAATACTAATAGGAAGATACAAGTGTTTTTGTTACATGGGGATATCTTGAATAATGTTTAAGTCAGGGCTTTTGGTGTGACCATCACCAGAACAGAGTTCATTGTGCCCCGAAAGTAAGCTTTTATCTCACGCCCACCCTCTCTCTCCTTGGTTTTTCATGTTCTCTGCATCACATTGTGCCCAGGTGTACCCAGGTACTACCTTCCACTTCTTAGTGAGAACATGTTGACACAGGGTTTCCTATTCAAAGCTGGAAAGCTGTTTTTCTAGGCCTGAAAAAAACCACCACACTCTCTGTATGTAAGCTGGAATTCATCTGGGGGGCCCTCCTGGAGTGGAAAGCATTCACCCTGATGCTTTGCCTGAGACAGGAAGTGTGAGGACCACATTAGAGATCTAAAAATAGATCTGTCATTCAATCCTATAATTCCTCTACTAGGTATATACCAAGAAGACCCAAAAATCACATTATAACAAAGATATTTGTACCAGAATGTTTATTGCAGCCCTATTCACAATTGCTAAGTCATGGAAAAAGTCCAAGTGCCCATCAATCCACGAATGGATTAATAAATTGTGGTATATGTACAACATGGAATATTATGCAGCCTTAAAGAAAGATGGAGACTTTACCTCTTTCATGTTTGCATGGATGGAGCTGGAACATATTCTTCTTAGCAAAGTATCTCAAGAATGGAAGAAAAAGTATCCAATGTACTCAGCCCTACTATAAAGCTAATTTATAGCTTTCATATGAAGGCTACAACCCAAATACAGCACAAGAATATGGGGAAAGGACCAAGGGAGTGGGGAGAAGGGAGATTGGGATGGAGGGAGGGTAATTGGTGGGGCCACACCTACGGTGCATCTTAGAATGGGTACAGGTGAAACTTACTAAATGCAGAATTCAAATGTCTTCATACAATAACTAAGAAAATGCCCTGAAGGCTATGTTAAACAGTTTGATGAAAATACTTCAGATTGTATATGAAACCAGCACATTGTACCCCTTGACTACACTAATGTACACAGCTATGATTTAATAATAAAAAAAGATTCAAAACTTGATATTATTTTCCATGTTTCTTCCTCCTTCTCTAAGCTGAAAAGAATTACTGGGTGGATGAGAATCTAGTGTTTCCATGGTACTCACGTAACACTATCTAGTTTTCCTAAGGGGTAGACTTGGGACTAAGAGAATGCCTATTGAGGGGTATAGAAAACATCAAAGTGAAACAAGAATATATTCAACAATACTGATTCACTGGCTAACAGGGCTTGTGGGTTTGACAGCTAAGATCAGTCACTTCTTACCCTCATGGAGTTTCTAGTCTCCTGCAGAATAGAGACAATTAGAATGATAACTGGCAAGTTTAATGGCCTTGGAAAACAGAGGAAAGATATCTAGATACATTTGGTTAGTTAAAATTTAAAAGACAAGAGCAATTTGCTTGATAGGAATTGAAATAGGAGTGTTGTGGACAGAGGCATCAAAGCGTTCAAAGGTTTGTTGGTGTGATTGCAAGAGAACATACTGTCTTACGGGAAATGACAAAGAAGTATTTTAAAGTTGGGTCTTTCTAAAAGTAAAATAACAGCCTTTTTAAAAAAAATTGTGTTGTTTTTCTAACCTTGCCTAGAAGATCATTTTGGTACTGGTTGTTGTTCAACATGATTGAATATGATAGGGTATTATTACTTGCTGATGGGACTTAATTTTCTCATGTTTAAATATGATCCATTATCTTGTGTCTAGAACATATTAAAATGACTTTAAAATGAGAAACAAGGGATCCCTGGTTATTTCAGCACAAAAGTACTTGTTTATTGAGCTGAAATGAAGGGTGCTGGGGAGTGTTTTAATACTAGTATTATATAGATGCTCAAATCTCAGGGTTATAAGGCTAGATCAGCCCTTTGTGATGGCTGGGCTGCTCAGATTGTAAGGGTAACTCATTATTTCCTTTTCTTTTTTTTCCCTTAGCCCTATCCTGTTTGGTCTTTTCTCCTGGCTCTCTCTTTTTCTACTCTTTTTCCCTTCTTCCCTTCCAACTCCAAACTCATCAACTTGCAACACCCCTGATAAAACTCATTTATAATGCTGACCAAATTTTCTGGCTTCAGCCAGCTGTTCAGTTTTTTTTTTTTCTTGTGGAAGGCCCCAAACTCTTCTCACTACTTGTACTGAAGATAAATTAGCGACTTCTAAATAATGCAGTGAACCCTAATTCTCTTTGATTAGTAGCGAGTTAGATGATAGCGACCCATTGAAATTGGCCATCAGCATAAATAATGAGTGAATGAACTGATAAAATGCAAAGTCACCGGCCGTCATAAATCAAATGAAATCCACTTTCTCTGGAAGTCACTGAAATTAGAAGTCCATGCTCCTATTAATTATTTTGCCTTCTGAAGACGACAGTGTTATAAATCAGCCTTGAAAGGCCCTTCACTTAGAAAGCTGAAGGAGTGCGGCTGCCTGCAAATTGCTTTGTGTACGCACTTAATTGTTTCTTAAGTAATCCACCTTTGTAGAATGGCTTCACGAAACCCAGAAGGTCCATTTGGTTGAGATCCATGAATGTAGGCCTTAGGAAAGGCCCCAAGAATGCTCTTGGGAAGGTCCAAATTGGAATTGGCAATTGTCCACCCCCTTCCCTAGAACAGATAACCCCACACTCCCTGCCTTACTATTCAGACCCCATCAGGCAGGGCCTGGCATTGTTGGAGTGGTTTGTTATGACTGTATCCAAAAGGCTGGTGTAAGGCCCTGAGCCATTTCATCATTTTCTTTCAACTTAACTTCCAGTCAGGCCCTCAACTTGAGTTCAGTGAATGATAAGATTTTAAAAATTGGCAAAAAACAGAGATCGAAAACTCTGACTTCTAAGTCTGATTTGAAGAGTTGTTGTAATCTGCATATATTAAGGTGTGAAATGACACATAATTTTTGCTAAAATGTGGGTGAGAAATTATATTCATTTAGGAGCCTATTTTGCAATAGACATCTTAAAAAGCAACATTTTATGGAAAAGAGGTTAATTGCATGGTAGGAAATGTTGTAAATTAGTTTCATTTAGGACCACTACCTGTCATATCTAAAGTTCTGAAATTGAGATTGCTGACTAACAACAACAACAAAAAAAGTAAAAAATAGTTCTTTTCTGGGGGCAGTCTCCAAAATTTTGTCCAGCTTTGAGATATGACCCTGGATTGTTAGCAGATCTGGACAAAGCTGACAAGGAAACATTCTGCTTCCGAGTGAGAGTGAGTTTTGTAGAGATGGAGAGGTGGGTTTAGGGGTGCTGGCAGACATCAGTAGAGGCATCTCCTGAGACTTCAGGTGCTGGGGAGGTGTATGGTGACTGTGACTGTCCAAAACCAGCTTCAGTATGAGCTTCACAGATGAGGTGGGATAAGGGTGGGGTGGGAAAAGCATTCTTTTCTCTTTTTCTGAACTTCCCTCCATCTGCTGCAGGCCTGCCAGACTTCCCTGGTGGCCAGTATGGTAAATATAAATCCTGGTCTTGAAAAATGAAGATTATCTCCTGGATGGGAAGAAGCATACTCCCTTACTTCTCTGGGTCGTGATAATGTGGGTATCCTGGTATATTCTGAATCATCTTCTTAAAAAAGGGGTGTAATTTGTAGGTGTAGTTGAAGGAACAATCCAGTCCTCAAGTGAATGGTGTAAATTCTCCTGTGTGAGCATGTTCTGGTGTTGGGATTAGTTGCTGCTAGACCATTTGTAAATATGAATGACTCATTCTGGAAACTAAACTTAATGATGTATAATGAAGGATTATGTCATGAAGTAGAAAGAAGCCCTTATTCCCTGGGATATTGAACACCAAATACAAAGATGTTCTGGGCTGTGTCCTTAAAACCAACAATGTCTGTAACTTCACAGTGATTCCATAGGCTATCCCATGATGTTGGGAGGAGAAGGCAACCTAATCCTTTGGACACCTATGGGACTGCCTCATCCTAGCTACTGGCTGTCCCCAACTCTTACCAGCTTCGTACCTGTAATGGTAGAATTCTGCTTGTCATGGAAGAAAATGCAGCCGCTGGTCTTCCTGACTTACCTTTGAGGTCAGGAAGGCAGGAGGCACCTGCTAGTGTTCTGTGTTCTGGGACACAGCAAGGCTTCTGGGGACATTCCTCACCTTGGGGTCTACACTATGTGCCTATGTGGGTCTTCTTTTGGCCTGGCTTGAGTTTTAAAATTGTAGTTAACGTGATGGGGTGTGAAATAAACATTTGTTGGTTGTGGTGCTCACAGTGGGGTGGAGGAGGCGCTCGTGGGAATGAGTGGCTCTAGTATTTGTGAGATCTGCTCCTGAAGTTTGCACAGGATGCACAAAGTTCTGGCCGTCTGTAAGACTGTCCTCTTGGCACGAGGCATTTGTCATCCAAAGTTTATAGAGTTTAAAACATCTTTCTTGGCTTGTCGCCTGTAGCACAGTGGTTATGGCGCCAGCCACATACACCAAAGTTGGAGAGTTCAAACTCAGCCTGGGCCAACTAAACAACAATGACAACTGCAACAAAAAATAGCCAGGCATTGTGGCAGGTGCCTGTCGTCCCAGCTACTTGGGAGGCTGAGGCAAGAGAATCACTTAAGCCCAAGAGTTGGAAGTTGCTGTGAGCAGTGATGCCACAGCACTCTACCTAGGGCAACATAGTGAGACTCTGTCTCAAAACAAACAAACAAACAAACAAACAAACAAAAATCCTTCTTTTCCTTGAGTGATATTCCCTTGTGTGGTATATAATCAGGGGGACCATATGTCTTGGATTCCCTGGGATAATCTCAATTTATGCCTACTTTTCTGTAATAATTATTAATAGTAACCCTTAGCTCATGCCTTTTACTCTTAAAAATATCCAGATATAGATGGTCACCTTAGGTTTAATAATGAAAAAGAATTTTTAAACTTTTGTCCTAGCCTCAAGGAAACAGTGGCATGTTGAAATAATCAGGACTGGGAGACATGCAGACTTTAAACTTATTCCCTAGCATGTGATCTTGGGCAAGCTAAGGTCTCTGAGCCTTTGTTTCTTTGCCTAGAAAGTGGGGATCACTGTCTATCCTGTGGGGCCATACAGGGGTTAAATAGAATAACATGTAAGGGTACTAGCAAATTTCTAGTAACCTAGGAAGGTAGAAGATGAACATTTGTTTTCTTTTCTTCCTCCAAATAAGCCAAGAAACTTGGAAGGCGGAGGGATTTGTAGGGAGTCGGGAGGCACAGACTTTGCCATGTTGCTGAACCTCATTTCAGGTGGGTTCAGTCAGCAAACAGTTCAGCATCAGCCCAGTTTAACAACAAGGAATAGAGAAATCATCCCTTCAACTCTCAGGTGCGGGAAGAAGAAAGTCCTTTTTGAGTAAAAATCCTCTCCCGCAAGGTTCTTAGAATGCCCCCTAATAAGAAATGAAGAAAGAGCTGAATTTGCTCTTTGGTCCAACAAAGGTTGAATTTAGCATTTCTAGCAAAGGGAGCCAGAGGGGCAGTCAATGGCTTTGCCTCCAAAGGTAATGTGATGGGGAGAGGAATCTGTTGGTGTTGGAGCCTCCATCTCTTCATCTGTGAAATGGGGATAAAGAGACCATCATGACAATGAAATGGGCCATAAATATGAAGCAGCTAACTCTCGAGTGCTGGGCATGGGTGGCAAATCCTATTTTCCTTATTTACAGAGCTAACACACCAAATTACCTGAGTGTCAGCCCAGAGGTAAAAGGAACACAGAGGCAATGCCAATCCACAGCGTAAGATTTTCATGTCTTTAAAATGATTATTTATTAACTTTTGTTCTCTTTCTCTACTGTTTCAGGAGGGCACGTACAACCCCGTTTTCCTGTCCTGGCAGGGATTGGCGATTTTAAGCAATCTGTGTGACTGTGTAGAGATTACCATTCCCCTTCACATTTTTAACTAGAAAGAGAATAAAAAGATATTTATCTCAGGCTTTCCAGCCCAGATGATTCAAGGTCCATGGAATTGGGGTACTGACTGCAGGTGGTCAGGCCGAGCTGTCTGCTGTGACTCTGGCTTCATGGCCCCCCCTTTTGCTGTCTGGGGAGCACAGATTCTGAGGCTCCCCAGTACCTGCTCACTAGCAGTACCCTGGCCCCTTTGTCTGTTCAACAGAGGCACACGGGACCCCGTATCACCTCAGTGAATGGCAGTGTGCAGCTTACGCCAGGCCAGGTAAAAACATGCTCATGGCTTGCAGGAGCCCGTGGGCAGAGAAACTGGACATGTGAGCATGTCCATACCTGTTCCTCCTGGCTCCCGCAGAGCCCTTCCCTGCCTGTCCTGTCCTCCCTCCCCCTTCCCACTGATAATCCCAGCACAGTCCGCCAATGCAGAAGGCTTTCTACCCAAACCAGCTAGGAGCCTGTGTTGTACTTATTTAGCTGAGAATTGCATGGCACTTAATACGTGCTGCTAACAGCAAAATGTTCCCAAGCAAGTCACACCCTGAGAGAGCAGCAGAGCCGGGCTTCGGACCCAGCCAGCTGACACCACGGTCCTTGCTCTGTGTCAGCCATAAAAAGGATGGTGACTTTACATCTTCTGTATTAACCTGGATGCAAGTGTGGCTTCTCATTGTCGTCCTTTACAGCTTCCACTTTGTCATTTGTCTGATCTGTTTGTTGTCATTTGTCCTCTGAGTTTCTAAAAAGAATATGAATCCTTATTTGGAGAATTTCTTGGGGGAAGTTTGCCCCTCCTTGCCTTTTTATTTATGGAAAATTTACTTTTGATTACACAAGTGCGGCATTCTCCATGCTGACTGCGGAGGCTCGGTCTTTTCTGTAGAGGTAACCACATGAGGAGTTGGCTGTGGAATGCATGTACCCCGGTCCACAGACACATTTATATGCATACTAAAGGATTTGCAGCGCTCTGTGCACTCAGCAGCTTGCTGTTTGCAC
Source organism: Loris lydekkerianus (assembly GCA_963574355.1). NCBI lineage: Eukaryota > Metazoa > Chordata > Mammalia > Primates > Lorisidae > Loris > Loris lydekkerianus. Next base: position 24,783 of record CAUYPK010105551.1, read on the forward strand.
TCAGTGGTGTGCCTCAGATACCTTTTCATGTCACCGCAAGCAAATATGCTTGCGTTTTTTGATTTGTGTGCGATATTCCATAGTATGGCTTATGCCGAAGTTTATTTGGCCCTGAGCTTTCTGATGGGTATTTTGGTTGTTGGTCATTTATCCTTGTCACATCAGTAATGAGCGTCCTTATTATGGGTCTTTTGTGCACGTGTGCAAGTGTTTTTCCGGAGCATGTTCTAAGAAGTGGAATTGCTTAATCATAGTGTATGCATGTTTTAAATTGTAATGAATACTGTCAATTTAGCCTCCACTGTGATGTTATCAGCAGTTACTCCCTACTAGTGATGTGTAGAAAATGCTATTTGACCAGCTCCCCGGCCCACTTTTAATATTTGCACACTTTCAACGCTTTTGCCGTCTCTTGGGTATGACATGTTATATCTTACTGCCATTTAAAATGTTCGTTTTCCTACCAAGTTTGAAGATCATTTTATATACAGAGGGTGCCAAGAAATGTATACACTTTAAAAAAAAAAAGTTAGGTAAATGTGATGATACAAACAACCAGGTCACAATATTTGGATTTGTTAGGTAGAGCCCTCTTGTATTTGTGTCCTGCACCCAAAAGGTGTGTCCCCATTCAGGGCTCTCCTTCCCACCCTTGCTCCCCCTCCCCCAACTTGAATTGAAATGAGTTTTTCTTCTGTGTAGGTGTGAATTAGATCATTTACTGGCTTCATATTACTATTGAATATATTAGATATTTGCTTTTCCATTCCTTCAATATTTTACTGAGAAGAACGTGTTTCAACTGCATCCAGGCTAATACAAAAGATGTAAGGTCACCATCTTTTTATGGCTGAATAGTATTCCATAGTGTGCATATACCACAGTTTGTTATTCCATTCCTGAGTTGATAGGCGTTTAGGTTGTTTCCCCATCTTGGTGATTGTAAATTTAGCTGTGGTAAACAATCTAGTGCAAATGTCTTTATAATAAAAGGATTTTTTTACCTTCTGGGTAGATGCCTAGTAGTGGGATTGTGGGGTTGAATGGGAGGTCTAATTTGAGTTTTTTGAGAATTCTTCATAGTTCTCTCTAAAGAGGCTGTATTAGTTTGCAGTCCCACTAACACTGTTAAAGTGTTCCATTCTCTCTGCACTTTGTGATGTGGGCTGATCTTACTGGGGTTACGTGATATCTCAGGGTGGTTTAGATTTGCAGGTTTCTGATGACTAGGGACAATGAGCATTTTTTCAAATGTTTGTTAGCCATTCATCTGTCATCTTCAGAGAAGGTTTTGTTCATGCCTCTTGCCCGGTGATAGATGAGATTGTTGGCTCCTTTTTGTTGATTAATTTGAGTTCTCTATAGATCCTAGTTATCAAACCTTTGTCAGATTCACAACAGGCAATTATCTTTTCCCATTCTGAAGGTTGTCTGTTTGCTTGATTGTTGTGTCCTTAGCTGTGCAGAAGCTTTTCAGTTTAATTAAGTCTCATTTGTTTATTTTTGTTGTTGCAGTTGCCACAGAAGGCTTCTTTATAAAATCTTTCCCCAGGCCAACATCCTCAAGAGTTTTTCCCATACTTTCTTCTAGGATTTTTATCATTTCATACCTTAGATTTAAATCTTTTATCCATCTTGAATCAATTTTTGTAAGTGGTGAGATGTGTGGGTCTAGTTTCAATCTTTTACATGTGGTTATCCAGTTCTGCCAGCACCATTTATTGAATAGGGAGTCTTTTTTCCTAGTGTCTGCTTTTATTTGGTTAATCAGAGATCAGATGGCAATAAAAGACTGATTTTATCTGTTGGTTTTCTATTTGGTTCCAAATGTCTGTCTCTATTTTTGTGCCAAAACCATACTGTTTTGATCACTGTGGGCTTATAATATAGTCTAAAGTCTGGTTTGATTTTGCCTATGGCATTTTTTTTTTTTTTTTTTTTGCAGTTTTGGCCAGGGCTGGGTTTGAACCCACCACCTCTGGCATACGGGGCCAGCGTCCTACTCCTTTGAGCCACAGGTGCTGCCTCCTATGGCTTTGTTTTTATCACTAAAAATGCTTTGGCTATATGGAGTTCTTTCTGGTCCCATATGAAATTAAAAACTATTTTTTTTTACAGTTCTTCAAAGTATGATGTTAGTATTTTAATAAGGATAGCACTGAATCTGTAGATGTACACACATTTTAAGAAAGGAAAAAAGCTTCATTAAAATTGTAATAATATATACCAATAATAACAGATGAATACAAGTCACATTGAGCACCTCTTGTAATTGTAGAAGTCAAATATGCTTTGAGTCTTATAAATTTAGTACAACTTTTTCCTTTCTTAAAATATGCATACATGTATACAATTTTTAATAGCCTCTCTATTTGTTGTTTATATATATTTTTTTCTAAGGTAAGTTGCCCACATATTTGCTCACTTTTCTCTTGGCTGGTGTGACTTTTTACTTGTTGATTTCTGGTGTGTCTTTATATTTTGGGGATATTCTTGGCTTCAGTGTCTCATATATCATTTTCTTTCTTTTTTTTTTTTTTATTCCAACATGATTTTATTTATTATTTATTTATTTTTTTATTATTAAATCATTGCTGTGTACATTAGTGCAATCGCCTGTACCCATTCTAAGATGCACCATAATCTGTTGCTTGTCTTTCAGCTTTATGGTGTCTCTCATTAAATACAGGTTTTTAATTTTGATGCTGTTGAGTTAACAAGTCTTTCCCTTTATGCCATTTGCATCTCATTTAAGGCTTTCTTAACCCTTAAGCCATAAACTCATTCTCTTGCATTTCTTCTAAAACTTTGATTATTCTAATTTTATTTTTTAGCTCTGGTCCATTGGATTTTTTCCCCTTTAGTTCATTGTTTTGTTTTATGTTGACATCAAAATTAATATATATTTCCCCCCCTAGGGACAGTTAGTTGACCCAACACTTCTTTTTTTAGGTTGTTTTGCTAACTAGTTTGAAATATCATTTTCATTACTTATAAAATTTCTAATTATATAGAAAGCTTGACTCTCTGTTCTGTTTGACTGCTCTATTAGTTTGCTATTAGCATTATTCAAAAATAGTATCTAAACTGGCTGAGCAGTGTTTCACCAAGGTCATGGGTGGAAGCTGAGAGGTCACCCTGTGAAGACTCGTCTCATGGTTGGTTTCAACTGAACTGTCTTCTGTAGAGTTTGGGGATTATGGTTCTTGTGTTCTTGGAAGGTTAGATTATTATGACATTTCTAACTCCTGTCTTAAAGTTCACTGTTGCTTATATAGTCCATTTTATTACTAATGTTGGGACATTTTTCATAGGCTTTGATTGAGGCATATGGGTCAGAGAGATGATATAAGGGGTGTCTATTGGGACATACAGTTTCTAAATTTAATTCTGCCATAAATTCTGTGGCCACAGACAAGTTGCCCTCTCCCTTACACACTGGAGAGGAGCTTGGCTTGAGGAGACCTGGGATCCTCTTATTGATTGTGGGCTTTGGGACAAGTGTTTAACTCCTATATCTCATCTGTTAGTAGGAATATTATCTTCTACCTCTCAGGATGATTTTGAGAGGTTTTTATAGAAATAATATATCCGATAGCATTTTTAACTATAAGGCACTATAGAAGCTAGAACCGCATGCTAACGTACACAGGCTTTGTTTTTATTTAGGTCTAATAAAGATAATAAATCTTTGTCTCACCTGTCTCAGAGAGCTGTTCCAAGCATCACATGGGGTGTGCTTTGATAAAATTGAAATGCCATACAAATTATTTATTGCTGATGAATACCAACAGGTAGTCTGGAAGTGGCAAATATTAACCAAGTACATGGGTTATTGCAGCCAAGCAGGGTCATGTTAGTAGGGTATCCTCAGGGGAGAATTATTGGAACAAGATTTATGGGGGTCTTTAATTCTTTATCCCTTTGGGTAAAAATAAAGGTACAGAGTTGATTTTTTGAAAGAGCCGAGATGGTCCTTTGGGTGTGAGTAACAGGAGAATGAGTGGTGTGTAGAGTTCTTATGCTAAGAACCATCAAGAGGAAGAGTGGGACTGTGTCCCACTGGACAGTGACTATGTCCAGGTTTTACTTTTTAATAAAAGAAAGTTTGATCTTTGTTTATAAATTGTGAAATGGTTGTCTTTCTTTCTTGCCATTCTCTCTCCCCACTTTCACATAGAACCTAAGTCTAGCAACAAGCAGAATAGTAGGTCATTGAATATTAAAATGAAAGGCTTGATAAAGAAAAAGAAAACACTAGCTTTTCAAGTCTTGTTATTATAATGACAACAGTCTGTATCCAGCTCAGGGGGGAAGGTGCTAGTCGTGATGGACTGTTACTGTGGTAACCCCCAGTGGGCCACACCTCAATCTAGTTCTACTTCATGTTGATCCTGGACTTGGCCACTGGGACATTAGCAGGTGTGGGATGCAAGCACAACCTTAGTAAATGCTTGCACCTTGGGGCTGGTCTTCCTAGAATACTTGCTCTTGGAATCCACCCAGCAGGTAAAGAAGCTTTTGATAGCTGTGTAAGGAAAAAGAGCTCATAGTCTCTAGCCATCCCCACCAAGACTTCTGAGATGAAAGCAAAATCATCTTAGATATTCCAATCCCTGCCACCATCTGACAGCAAACACATGAGGGGATTTGAGTGTGACCAATAGAGGAACTGCCCTGCTGAGCCACTGTTAACCCACAGAATTATGGGCAAATAAAATTGCTGTTGTTTAAATCCACTGCATTCACCGTATAGCAACAGATAACCAAAACTCTGTGTTAATGTGCATACATTCATCCACTTATTTAACTCACCTTAATGTTTGAGCATTAACTGGTCTTTCATATCTGAGAAGCTGGTATTTTTGGACTTGGATTCAGGCTATTTTATCAGGAGACACTTAACCCTGATTTACCACCTTAATTTAGTCTACCCTCAAAGTGAGACATTCCATTTGGGGGTATTTCATTAAGGAAAAGGGAGTGGAAGAAATATTTGTTCCTTTCCTGTTAGTACCGTTCCCATCCCAGAAGGGCCCACGGAAGGAGGTGGCTGGGCAAGGATGTTTATTTCTGCAGCTTGTGTGCGCGGGGAACCTGGAAGAATTTATGAATCCATCATTTCAAGTCATTAGGTGATATGTTGGTCAGTACAGGAGACTCTATTCTCATTAATTCTGGGGAGATTTACTTGTGTCACCCTCATTAGTATTTATGGGATTTATCCACATCAATCGCTAGTGCATTAACAGGGAAATAACTAAACCTCCCAGGGTTTGTTGGCGCTAATAAAATGAGCTGGAAGTTCCAGAAAGCACCATGATCAGAAGTATTCCAAATCAGGGCCTGTGATTGATCCTTTCAAAGTCCCCTCAGGATGTTTTCCTGTTCACTTCCCCTTCAGTGGCATTTGCATATTATCGTGGTATCTAAAGCCTTCCTTCCTAAGGACTTAGAGGAGAGTCCGTTGCTTACCAAGAAACAATGTGGGAGACCCCAATAGAGTGTTGAAAATACTAAATTCAGGCTAGAGGATCTGTGTAAGTGAAGAGTTAAATTTCTTATAATTCTTTTTGTTTGGTCCTGGCTTATAAAAAAAAGCCCCGCTGCATGTAAATATATTTTTTTATGTATTCTGAACATAAAGATAGCTCTGTCCTACCATATTGATTTATTAGATTCTCTGACATTTTAGTTGTGGTCGTTATGTTATATTTATGAGATGAATGTTGGATTCCCTCATTATGTTATCCTCATTTATTTTACATACTTTTATGGCTGGTTGTGCATCGCTTTCCAGTTAAAGCTTTATTGCAGCTGTTAGCATGGGGGGGAGGGGAAGGCAAGTAGTTATTGATCAGAATTTACATGTTTACTGTTGTAATCATGATTTATTTAATCTGTTTGCACATATAAATATAAGCCCACTCTCTGAAATAAAAAATATATACTGTGTCTATATTTTAGATGGGGGAACATTCCTTGCCACGCTCAGACCCTTTGGAGTGGAGAATTTGGGAATGATCTGGTGTTCCCTTGATTAGCATTTTCCTTGCAGCTTGGTGGTGAAGAGTGTGGATGTGGGAGCCACATTGCCTGAGTGCAGACTGTAGCCCTACTGATAGCTGTGTAAGGAAAAAGAGCTCATAGTCTTACCAGCTGAGTGGCCTGGGTCAACACAGTTACTTCTTTGAGCTTCAGCTTCCTCTCCTACCAAATGAGGATGATATTAGTACTTACCTCATAAGGTGGTTGTGAGGATTAAAACAACATTGATAACATTCTTAGAGTGTGCTGGACACAGAGAAGAAATCACATATGAAATGGTAGTCCTTAGAAAGCTGATGAGTAGGTGTTGAGCCAGGTATAACATGAAGGCTCATTTAACTTTCAAATGAGAAATTTGACTTTAGTTTTAATTCAGCAGGGCAAAGGTTCTTGGGTACACTCCAACCAAGAAAGAGAAGGATTCATTGTGGTCTGAAGGGTAGTCTTGAAAATTGATTTCCCCCCATATGTTACATTTAAAAGTGTTTTAATTTCAGGCCCACCACTGACTAGCTTCCAAGGATTAACTTTACTTTTCCTCAATCTTCTCATCCATCATTTGGGTTTAATATTTTCTGTCTGGATAAGACAGTACTGATGTGGACAATGGATTAGAACTCAAAAGACTTTTTTTTTTAAGTGTTGGGAATTCATTGAGGTTACAAAGAACCAGGTTACACTGATTGCTTTTGTTAGATAAAGACCCTCTTATCTAACCCCAACAGGTGAACCACCCCTGGTGACCCCCCACCGTCCCCCTAGTCCCCGCTCTCTGCTCTCCCCATCCCCCAGCCCCCACTGTGTACTAGGTCATTAATTGTCTTTATATCAGAATTGAGTACATAGGATTCTTGTTTCTCCATTCTTATGATGCTTTGCTAAGAATAATGTGTTTTACGTCCATCCAGGTTAATACAAAAGATGTAAAGTCTCCATCTTTTTTAGTGGCTGAATCAAAAGACATTTTTACAGCCTCAGGTCTGCCACTGAATAGCTTTACTACTTTGGCAGAAGACTTGACTTTGAATGGGTCAAAGTCTATGCCTACTTGATAAGGTTATGTTGAGAACCAGATGATGTGAGGTTTGTGAAACTCTACAGTAAATGTTAGGGAAACACTATTGTATTTGTAATACGTAACAAGATTGTTGCAAAAACAAGAAGATATGATAGATATGAAAAGACTGTGAAGAATGCAGGATGTACTCTAAACTCTGTACCATACAGAGGGTATGGTACAGATTTGCCTTGTGACCTGATCCTCTGATGACAGCCTTAACCTACCCAAGAGACAAAGGCCGATAGGAACTCCAGGGTCCTTAGAGCCTTAGTTCCAAGGAACTCTACCTTTGTATTCAACCCACGTGCTACGATTTGGCCATAGTCTTGGAGGAAAGGTGACTCTTTTCCTTGCAATTTCCTTATTGTTTTGCGAGTGTAAGACTATGTATTTTATCTCCATCATTTAAATGGAAGCCACACTTTCTGCCCCAATATCAGCAACTCAGCATTTACATTTTATACTTTACAATTTGGCAGTGATTCTTTGAGATAATTTACTTTTATCATCTTGCTTCAGATTTTCAAAGAATAATCCATCTGGCAAAACAGTTTCATCCCTTCCATACATTTATTTTTGTTTTGAGGCTCTTTAGCAGACCTAATGATTTTTAATCAAATTTCTTGGCCACTCATCATAATTCAGTTTAGAATATGTATTATGTGCAACTCACCATTATATCACACCTCCTGTGATAGGTGAATGAATTAGAGATCATCCCAGGATCTCCAGAGCCTTTCAGGATGATTTATGACATTTAAAGAAAAATCTCTACTTTCCTCTCCATTGCTTAAAACATCTCCAGGAACGCCTGGGATGCCCCCTCCTCACCATTCCTTTTATTCTCTACCTGAAAATGCTGTTGCTTGTCAAATATTTTCCCAAGTCATTTGACTTTTGAAAATTTTACATAGATAATTGTTTTAAAAAAAAATGAATCAAAATCAAATTGTAAGAGCATGCTGAATGAAATAATCATACACAAAAGAGTACTTACTATGTGATCCGCTTTATGCGATATTCCAGAATTTAATTGGGTGTGACAGAAATCAGAACAGTAGTTTCTTTATATTGTGGAAAATTAGCAATATTCTAGATCTTGATGGAGGTGGTTATACCACAGTGTATACTTATGATCTGTGTATTTCATTATGCAAACATATCTTAATAAAAATATGAAAAAAATAATCGTGACTCACCCGTTCTTTTTATGTGTTATTTTAGACACACCTTTAATGATGATTAAAAGCTATGAAAATCTTGAGACAATATGACGCCTTTTCCTTATACTCCTTTAGACATAATGTAAAGAAAATTATGTTATAATGTTAGTTCCTCTGAGTCACTGGAGGTTTGGGAAAAATTTATTTGTCAACTCTGTTAGCCAGGAATATTCAAGTAGGTACCTGCTGTCTGGGTTAGTTCTTATAGGAAGCCATTACTCATTCTAAAAATGTTCCCTTTCCCTGTCATTTGACTTATGTGGAGGAATAATTTCTTGGCTAATTTTTTTCAGTACATACTTCTGAGATACAAATTCACTTTTTCTAATGAATCATTATCATGTGCTACCATCAAAGGTTATTCACTGAAAGCTCGAGAAAAAAGCAATGAAAACTAATTTTGATTGTTAATGGAAATGTATTTTTAGTCTTAAAGAGCTTCCCTCAGCAATAATTATAGTTATGCCTCTTGGGTGTTTTTGGACCTTTAAATTTACATCTGGTAGCTCTTTCTCATTTAGCATTTAATCTTTTAACAGGAGCGCTGAAAATTTGTTCTTCAGTATTAGGAAAGGATTGACAGATTTTATTTCTCCTCCTATTACCTTTTTTTTTTTTGTTGTTGTTGTTGTTAGTCTTCCTTCCACTTGTGTGTGCCCAGGCTGCACCCCTTCTTGGATGATCCTGTGTCCCGGGGTGACTGGTAGTGTGGGCAGTGAGGGGCCAGCAGGGAAAGGTTGGAGATGGAGAGTTTGTTTTTCTGTGGCCAGTGGTTGTCTGTGGTACTGTGGGCTCTCAACCGTGGTATGGCGCAGGAAGAGGGCAAAGCTACGCTTTGTGGCCCGAGATTCTGTAATCATACACACTCAGCCTGTAAGCCTGAGGTTTGCTGCTGCCTTTCCCTGGCTTCAGGCATCCAAATATTCGTCAGCATGTAGGGAAACTGAAAATGAGATGCAAAGGTTCCGTAGCAACTAAGACTGTTTGCTGGTTTTGCTGTTTCTTGGCTGATTTCAGAGAGAGACCAGGGCGGCTTAGAGGCCATAAGAAGAAAAGGGGTTCTGGCAGGAAGTTTGTTCAGGTTCTGCCCTCTAATTAAAGAAATGAGTGTGGCAATTAACCTGGCCAGCCTGATTGCAGAAAGCTCAGTCACTACTGAGGATCCTACTCCCGGTGAAAAGTGACCTCGCCCATGAAACCACAGCACGGCCAGACATTTGGGTATTTACAAAGCGGCGTGGAACATTAAGGAACAGTTAAAATTAATCCTGTGTACTGCAGCTCCTGAGAAAGCCAGCCCACATGTCAATAAATCTAGATCTGTTTGAAGCCAACGTCACTAAATCTTCGTCTTGACTGTTTGCTGGTGGTGTCAAGAGCTGCCTGGGAAGATGAATTTGAGGGGAGGATGAAAAAGGAACCGTATTAAACTGCAGCTCTGATAAGTTTAGTTAAGAGGCAGGAGATGTGTCCTTGCCATGACATTCAGAGGCTGATATTTGTTTCCCTTTAAATAATACGCTGTACTTCCGTGAGAATGATGGTTTGGGGCTAGTGACATTGCCTCTCCACCAAGGTTACTGCCTTGTGGACACGCAGTCTCCCTCCTTTCTTTCTCTGTCCCACACCCTGTCAATAAATATCCACTTGTCTGAGGAAGTGAGAAACAGATTTTACAGCTGACATCAGAGCATCTTCATTTCTGGAAGCAATGAGGGTCAAGACCTCATGTAGGCACATAGGGAAGGGTGGGGCAGAGAGAGAAATTAAAGGGACTATGGGAAACATGTGTTCATGAGAATGTTAACTGAACCCACTAGTACCCAGTGGGGTGGTACCAGCACTTTAAGAATTTATCCCCCCAAACGTCATTTTTACAAGCAAGATATATAAAATCTGGGGCCTCGGGACTTTGGGTTCTATTTTCTCCTGTAATTCCTTTCTCTTAGGTACCTCGTTTTGTCCTTACTATAATTTACAGATCTGTGTATAACCTAGGACAGCAGTCAGCCAACTTTCCCTGTAAAGGGCTGGATAGGAAAATATTTTTGCATTTGTGGGTCAGTCTGTTGGGGCCACAGTCCACATGTAAGTGAAGGGATGTGTCTGTATTACAGACACCAAAATCTGAATTTTATATCATTTCCCAGGCCATGAAAGATTATTCCTCTTTTGACTTTTTTTTCAACCATTTAGAAATATAAAAACCCATCTTAGCATGCAGACGGTATGAAAAGATGGACGGGACTATACTTTGCTGACCTCTGGTCTGTGATTTTATTTTGTCTTATTAATGGCTTTTGTCCATATGAGAAGATACTATCCCTTTTCGTAGGAGGATACTGCCAACCTAAAGATTAAGTTCATGGCCATATTTAACCAGGAAATATAGTGGATATGAATGAAAATAATGTCGGCAGACAACCCGGGTTCCCACACCAATCCTCCACAAATACTAGCTTTGTGGCTTTAGGCTGGTCACTTAACCATTCTGAGTCCCAGTTTCCTTTCTCTTTTTATGAAATGGGGGTACTCATATTTGTGCTGCCTGTATTACATGACTATTCCATAGCTCAAAGTGTCAAGAAAAATGAGTATTCTCCGTAAACACTAAATCATTATATTAATGAAAGCTTCAGAGTTATTTGTACCGCTTCACCAACAGAGGCTCTTATTGTTAACTCTGTTGTTAATATTAAAGAATTAGGACTTTAGTATTTCACCCGCAAAAACAGAATCAGAGTTTGAATTGTGCAAGAAAGAAAATAAATTATTCTTGTTTTTTTTTCTTTTCTTAGACACTGATATTGGCTGGATATTCCTGAGCCTCTCCCACTTTTCTTTTTGGCTGTTTCTCCCCATGCGTCCATCCATACACCTAGTGACACTGAAATGACCTTGTGCATTTGTTGCTTCTAGCCCTCCTCTGGCTCTCTGATCCCAGCTGCTTGAGGCATCACTTGACCCAGCAGATCCTCATCAGCATCCTCAACTCACATAGAACTGTCCTGTGTAAAGGGCTTGAGCCCAACCCAGATCACGCCTTCTAGAAAGGATATGTATATCCTGTTCTCCAAAAGATGTATAGGTTTTAAAAGAAAAAAAAAAGGTAAAGTCAGAACAGAGATGACAGTTCAGCTAATCGGGATGTCTTTTGACCAAGGTGAGTCTTACCAAAATCATTTACTACTGCCCAAGGGGAGAAGGATTCAGACATGAGTAAGGGGAGGGGCCGGAGAGGTTATTCTGGCACATGACATCACAGGACCTTTTACTTATTTCTGCTACAGTGATTCATCTGTGTAGCCTGTTACTCTCTTAAAGCATTTTCATGTCAGCTAGCTCTTTGGATCTTTCTAACAAACCTGTGAGGTACACGAGACATTCTAATCCCCGTTTGACCCCGAGGCAGCTCAGGCCCAGAGAAGTTAATATACCTGTCCGGGCATCAAACAGATGCTTAATAATGAGTTTAAGACTGGGGCTTAGTTCTGGAAACCATACTCCACTCCACTCCCAACCCCAGTCAGGTCTGGGCCTGGGTCCTGGACTCCTGCCATACATGATATTGAAAGTCGTGAGGGTGAGGGCCCGTTTATCTATGGGTGTATTGGGCGAACTGTTTTTGAGTACATCAGCTGGCTTTATCCTTCCTTTCCAGAATGCACCTGTGGAGCAGGCTGTTGAGCAAGAGAGTCTATTATCACATATTTTCAGCTTCTCCTATTCTGGTCATACCTGCATTATGTAAATATGTATACACAGAGTGTTTGCTTATTTATTCAGTCTGCAGTGGGGAGACCCAGTGCATTACGGATTCCTGGGCTGTCCTCTTTGCCTAAACACCTCCTGGAGCTACTCATTGCTCACCTAATGAAGTGTGAACTCCACGGGTTGGCTCTCAGGTTCTCTGTGATCTGGGTCCAGCCTGTCTTCCCCATCTCTCCTTCTATCTCAGAGAAAGCCGTCTGCCTCTTCTTGACCCAGGTTTACTCCTCCATCCTGTCTCTTTCTCCCTATTTAAGACTTTGATCCGCCACTTTCTTGGGAATGTTTAATTCTCCCTCTTCAAAGATAATATCCTAATAACCTGTCACAATGTGCATCCTCTCTCTACTCTTAAAATAGACCAATTCTTGCTCCTAACCCTCCCTCACCTTGTTATCCTTTCCTTTCTTGCTGCTTCATTTATATGGACCAGCGTCTCTCACCTGCGGCTCTTGGTGATAACGAAGGTTTCATGCCCTAAGGCAGGGGTCAACTATTACTTGGAAACCACATGTGTAGTATTTACACTTTTTAAAGGTTGAAAAAAAAATTTGTTTCAAAGAATAATTTTTGACACATGAAAAATACACGTAAAATTTAAATTTCAGTTTTATTGGAACCTAGCCAGGCCCATTCATTTTGGTATTGCCTATGGATGCTTTGCCACTATGGCAGCAGAGTTGAGGCATTGTGAAAGAGACCATAGGGCTTTACAGAAAAAAGTTTGCTGACACCTTTCCTAAGGTACCGATTGTGAGTAATGATTTGACTTCTCAGCACTTAGAAATGTACTAGTTGTATTCTATTCTTAAAAGGATTGAGAAACTAGTCATAGAAGTCATACTCAGGGATTCTAATAAGGAACCCTCATTGAAAAAGACTCTCATTTTTTGTAATGTGCAAATATTTTTTCCCATTCTGAAGGCTGTCTGTTTGTTTTGCTTGTTGTGTTCTTAGCTGCGCAGAAGCTTTTCAGTTTAATTAAGTCCCATTTGTTTATTTTTGTTGTTGTCACAATTGCTACAGAAGTCTTTTCCATAAAATCTTTTCCCAGGCCAACATCCTCAAGAGTTTTTCCTATACATTCTTCTAGGATTCTTATAGTTTCATGTAAATTTCAAAAAGGCTTGATAATTAGGACCTACAGAGAACTCAAATTAATCAACAAAAAAAGAGCTAACAATCCCATCTATCACTGGGCAAGAGACATGAACAGACCCTTCTCTGAGGAAGACAGACCAATGGCTAACAAACATGAAAAAAATGCTCATTGTTGTTAATCATCAGAGAAATGCAAATCTAAACCACCCTGACATATCACCTAACCCAGTGAGATTAGCCCACATCATAAAATCCCAAAGATGCAGATGATGGCACGGATGTGGAGAGAGGGGAACATTTTTACATTGGTGGGACTGCAAACTAATATAACCTCTTTGAAAAGAAGTATGGAAAATCCTCAAAGAACTCAAATTAGATCTCCCATTTGACCCTGCAATCCCACTACTAGGCATCTACCCAAAAGGAAAAAAATCCTTCTGTTATAAAGACATTTGTACTAGATTCTTTATCACAGCTAAATTTACAATTTCCAAGATGAGGAAATAACCTAAATGCCCAGCAACCCAGGAATGGATTAACAAACTGTGATATATGTGTACCATGATTACTATTCAGCCATAAAAAGATGGTGACTTCACATCTTTTGTATTAACCTGGATGCAGTTGAAACACATTCTTCTTAGTAAAGTATTGCAAGAATGGAAAAGCAACTGGGCACGGTGAGTCTGGGGAGATATGACTCCAGGCATCTCTGGCTGGTGGGATCTGCCTATAATCATCCCTTTGAGGATACAGGGAGTCAGCAAGGGACTTCTGGACCCCATGAGGAGGACAAAAACAGTGGAAAACTGACAAGTGGT
>CAUYPK010105552.1:0-12528 GCA_963574355.1 Loris lydekkerianus
TTTCACATGAAGGCTATAACCCAACTATACCACAAGACTATGAGGAAAGGACCAAGGAAGGGGAAAGGAGGGGGGAGGTTTGGGTGGAGGGAGGGTGATGGGTTGGGCCACATCTATGGTGCATATTTTTATCTATAATAAAAAGAAAAAAAAAAAGAAAAAAAAAAAAAAGAAAATGTGTCAAACGGTCTATGATCCAACCATGATCATATTAATGTACACAGCTACGATTTAATAAAAAAAAAAAATCCAACATTCCTTTATGATCAGAACAGTTAAGAAAATTGGTATAGAAGTGACATTTCTTAAACTAATAGAGGCCATCTACAGCAAACCGACAGCCAATATTGAATGGAGTTAAATTGGAACATTTCCACTCAGATCAGGAACCAGACAAGGCTGCCCATTGTCTCCATTGCTTTTTAACATTGTAATGGAAGTTTTAGCCACCACAATAAGGGAAGAAAAGGCCATCAAGGGTATCCACATAGGGTCAGAAAAGATCAAACTTTCACTCTTCGCAGATGATATGATTGTATATCTGTAAACACTAGGGACTCTACTACAAAACTCTTAGAGGTGATCAAGGAATATAGAAGTGTCTCAGGTTACAAATCAACATCCATAAATTTAAAAAAATATATATGTTTGCTGAACAAATTAATTAATATGTGCTAAAACATTAATATGTGTCAAGCACTAAGCTAAGAGGTTTTATATACACTATCACAATTAATTTCCCCAAGTATTCCTAAAACATAGCTACTCTTCTTCTCTTTATTTCATACACAAAGCTTAAAGAGGGAAAGCAGTTTTCCCAGAACCACATGGTAATTACTGGGATTGGCCATGTAAGTTTTGGTTTGTCTGACCCCAAAGCCCATGTGTTTAACCACTGTCAGCCACTGTCTTCTGACCACAGGTCTGTGGATATCAACTCCTTGCAAATCTGATTCCATTAGCCATAGTTGCTGAAACTCATCTATATTTAAGTAGCACCATTTTATATGTTTTTCTAATCTTATGACAATGTGCTAAAATAGGGCTGGGTGTGGTGGCTCATGCCTGTAATCCTAGCACTCTGGGTGGCCAAGTTGGGTGGATTGCCTGAGCTCAGGAGTTTGAGACCAGCTTGAGTAAGAGCAAGACCCTGTCTCTAAAAAATAGCTGGGTGTCATGGAGGGCACCATTAGTCCCAGCTACTCAGAAGGCTGAGGCAAGAGGATCACTTGAACCCAAAAATTTGAGGTTGCTATGAGCTGTGATGCCACAGCACTCTACCAAAGGTGACACAATGAGACTGCCTCAAAAAGAAAATGTGCTAAAATAATCACTCTCATTATCCCATCTTTCAGAAGAGGAAATTGAAGATTAAAAACATTAAGCCATGTGTCCAAGTTACAGATTCAGAGAATAATGGAGTCCCCATGGTCTCTCGTACTCTGAAATCCATACTCTTTGATCCCAGCTGCCATTTTTCTGCTCCAGCTCCACCACTCACTGGCTCACAGGGTCTGAACTGGGTAATCTACATGAGCCCTCCCATCTCTGACACCCCATGGCCTGATGCCTCAAAGATTGTTCCAATAAAAGGTACTGTGAGTCAAAACTTCTGGGTGCAAGGGAATCGTGGAGTAACAGAGCCAAGAACTTGATCTTGAAGTTGGCCAGGCATGGGTTCATATTTCAGTTTTACTTCCTTGCTCTGTAACCTTGGGCAAGTCGTTTTCCTTCTCAGAGCTTACTTCTGCTCTCTGCACCTGGCATCCATCACAGGGAGACTCACCTCACAGTTTCAGTAAGGATAGATGTGAAATGTAAACACTATCAGGTGACTTGTCATTGGAAAGCCATATAGAAGAGTTGGGAACAAGATCACAAAGAAACTCCAGGATGTGAAATTAAGTGGCCAAAGTGGGGAGGTGAGAAGAGTATTGGGTAACATTATGTAAGCACTTACCAACCACTTCCCAATCTGTCTAAAAAGTGGTAGAGGCAGGATGTCTAGCCCACAGGTCCCAGGGGGTGTGTGCTTCAGCCTGGGTATAGCTATGCTTCTGCCATTTACTACAGTACTCGGCACAGGGTAGGCACTGAAAAGTATTTGCGCAAATTAACAAACTTGAGTGTACCACACATATTTCTCAATTTCAGTCTCTCCATCAATAAAATGGGAATAATTTCATAGACAAGGAATGGCCCTGTCACAAATTCCATGGAATGATGCATGAGAAAATAGCTTGTAAGTAGAAGATTTTTATAAAGACCACATATAGAGCACTTACTCATGCATGAGCTCACATTTTAATATAGGCTTTGCTGGAGTTAGAAGAGGAGATATGTTTTTCAAATGAGGGAAATGTGGAAGATTTGTAGGGGATGGAGACTCCAATGTGAGAAGCTAGAATATTTTTAACCCCGCTTTCTTATATGCCTCTCATGTTTCTGTGATGCTTCTGTAATACATTTTTTCCCCCAAGAGGGTGTGGGATCACCTCTCTGCTTAGCCAAGCAGCATGGGTGACAGCCAGCTGGGGAAGAAGTAGCCTGAAGTTTTCTGCTTATAAAACCTCACAGAATCTTTGCTTTTTGCACTTGCTGGCTGAGTATTCTTTAGGAAATTCCTTCACCTTCTCTGGGTCTCAGTCTCCTTATCTATAAAATAGGGTGCAATTATCCATATCTTAAAAGTTGGGGGGGAGGGAGGTCAAGATGCAATGATATAATGATCAAAATAATAGACTTGGTTCAATTTGTGCTCCCTAAAACGTAGCTTCTATTTTTGCTACTATAGTCACCAAACATGTCAATGGAAGCTTCAGGCTGGGGGAGGCCTCAGACCACCCTGCCGGGGGTGGAGAAAGAGGAAGATGTCAACCTCACAGACCTGGGTCAAAAGTCACAAGGCCATGTGCTTTCTGCCTGTCTCAGCTGTAATTGTAGAATGGTTATAGAGACACATCTGAAAGTTGTTAGGGGACCAGGCAGGGCCTGGAGAGGCTATTTGTGAAGAGAAGAAAGTGGTGGTCCTTGATGGGGAGAAGGAAAGATGGAGAGAGAGACAGAGAGAGGGGGGTGGAGAGAAGATGAGGAAGAGACACTTGTCTATACCACATGCAAACCCACAGAGCAGAGGCAGAGACAAAGACACACACACCCTCACATGAGCAGGAGGGAGAGCAAGAGTGAGAAAAGTCAGACCTCTGGGCTTCTCGAGGATCACGGCAT
Organism: Loris lydekkerianus; assembly: GCA_963574355.1. Taxonomy (NCBI): domain Eukaryota; kingdom Metazoa; phylum Chordata; class Mammalia; order Primates; family Lorisidae; genus Loris; species Loris lydekkerianus. Next base: position 3,229 of record CAUYPK010105552.1, read on the forward strand.
TAGCTACTGTCTACTCAGTTCTGCCATCTTTTCTCTGAAGCAGATGGAGGTTTGCTGACAATCTGAACTAAAATTCCTAAGCCACCACGTAAGTCCAAATCTTCATTTCCAGGTGCAGAACCCAAGGCCCAGAGGGAAAATGACAGTTTTCTGACTCCTCTTGAGCTCTGCCTATACGCTGCTATCACACCTCTTGTACTGAGGCTGACCAAAGTCGCAGCTACTCAGGAGATGTTTTTAGTGTACAGACGTGGCTTGAGGATCAAGTAGGATGGGCTATTAGGAATGTGGAGCTCCAGGCCCAAACCATTGCTATTCCTTCCCCCAACCTTGTTTCAAGGGAAGGGAAGAACACTGGCCGAGGTGGCTGAAAGCCTGAGTTTGAGTCCCAGCTCTCCCACAGACTGTGGTATGAAATATTAGGTACCCAAAATAACATGGTCCTGGGTCACTGGCAGGTAGAAATGGAAAACAAACCGACAGTATGCGAAGATGCCTTGGGATGAGAATACTCAAATCCGAAGCTTTGCCCAGTGTTTCTTCATCGCTCTCAGGAGATTGCCATCTTCAGGATGTAATCCTTATCATCTTTATCATCATCTTCATCATCCTCAGGACAAATTCCTTACCTTGGAGCTGCCAATGTGCTTCTCTGAAGTTTATTCATTTGACAGGACTCTATTATTGAGAACAAATAAGCTGTGGCCAAAGGTCAGGCTTGTTTTCTGATCTTCCTCTCCTGTTCTGCATCATAGTAGAGGCATGTCCAGTGCTGACAGCCCAACACGCAGACCCTATCCTGCTGCCTCTGCACCTGCAGCACCCTCTATGTAGGCCACCCTTACCCTTCTTCACTTGACCCTCAACACCTGGTCCTTCAAGCATCACTCCAACCTCATAGCCTCTGGGAAGCCTGTTCTGATCCCTCTGAAGTGCTACTTAGGCCTTCTTCTTCCCTACATGGTGCCTGTGTCACACAGGGCCTGTGTCCCTTGGTGCACAAATCACATAGCTAGGCCAGTGCCTGTTCACTTCTCTCTTGCCCCTGTGAGTGTGTGAATGCCTTCAGGATCAGAACATGGTTCTTCTCTCCTCTTAACATCTGCTGTACCAACACTTCACAAACACTGGCCGGAATGAACAACATACTGAATCAATAATTCGGTCAACCATGAGGTTCATTTCACTTTTCTGGAAATCAGTCTCCATCTGTCACTGGAAGAAAAGGTGACTCCACTGAAGGGTTAGTAAAGGGGATGGACTGGCAGGAGGGCTACAAAAGACACGGCTGTGGAATCAGACAGTTTGTTTCAAATTCTGGCTCCCTGTTTATTGGCAGTGTGAGGCACTGCCTCAAATTACTCATCTGTTAAATGGGAATCATATTAGGCAATATTGAAACCTAGTGTGTAGGGTACCTCAAATGGCATGCAGAATGGGAAGTGCTCAGCATGATGCCTGGCCTGTGCTAAGCCATCAATAAGCAATGGCTATTGGCGTTATTATCATTATTATTTACACCACTGCCAATGCTCTGACTTCACCTCCTCCTGGAGTAAATGGTCCTAGTGGAGATCAGAGGAGGGTAGGTAGAAAGGAAGCTGTTGTTGGTCTCATCCAAGACCCCAGACCTCCTCACAGCAGGAGTGAGAGAATGAAAAGGAGAAGTTAATTGGCGGTGAGAGCTTCTCATGGATCTGACAGGGGGTAAGAGCAGGGACAGAGCCCCAGAGGTCTACGTTGGGCTCAGGTCCCCAAGAGTACAGGAGAATGCGTTTGAAGTCTCTAGGCCAATGCCTGCTCTTCCCCAGCCGCCACATGATTTAGGCTTTCTGGGGAGGCAAAAGTCTCCTTGCTGATTTGAAGGGAAACAGATGTTTCCAGGCCAGAGGCCCTGGTCTTGTAAAATGCTCCTTCCCCCCCCAGCTTTGGCAAATAACTTCCCATTAGCTCACGCCCACCCGTTGCACCCCTCCTACCATCACTCCCCTCCCTACCATTCCTAGCACTGTGAGGTAGTCAGGGACAGTGTGAAAACCACCACTTCCCAGCTCCAGCTCTGGGTCTGAGAAGCTGATAGGCAGGAACACCTAACTGTCCGCTAAGTCTCAGCCTCCTTTCTCTGCGAGGACAGGTTAGATTTGATATTATAGGAACTGAGACTTTTTTTTTGTCTGATAGAGCTGGTGTTGGCCCTTCTAGACCTTTTTCTAGTGGCATCTGTGGCAATGAGCATGGACTTGCAAATCAGAGTGCTCTGAATTTGAATCTGGATTGCACAAGGGCAGTAGCAAGCAGCTACCGGATGTGTAGCAACTGAACCATTGTGCCTCACTTTCCTTATCTGTAAAATGGCCAGAAAGATTCTGTCTTGTGGGGTTGTGAGAATTAAATCAGAATTCAAACTCCCCACCCCTATTTTTTTTTTTTTAATTCAATTGAATACCATACCTTTTCCCTTTATGACCTACAATTCCCAGTCTGGACCCAGGGTGAGTGCTATGTTTGTGATTGATCACTGGGGGAAGACTGCTGGACACCTTGCACTCCAAAGGGCTCAGGTTCTTAATTCCACTCTACTCAAGCAGGAGAAAGCAGATTCTTGTTTTCATGATCACAATGAAGAAGGGTATGTCATGGTTAGAATAGACTCTTAAATCCAACTGCCTGAGTCAAATGCCAGTTCCACAACTGATTATCTTTATGACCTTAGGCAAGTTAACTAACCTCTCTGTTCTCCAGTGTTTCTTGTCTTTAAAACCTGTATGATAATATTACCTACTTCAAAGGGATGCTGGAAATAGTGCTAGGCACATGGTAAGTGCTAAGTAAGCATTAACTCTTATTCAATGTGTGTGTGTCTGAAGGATTAATCTCTTCTATAATAGATTTAAAACAAACACTCCTCCCAATTCTGTGACATTTCACCTGGGATGTGGGCAGGCTCCCAGGAGTGCTTTGACTAGCAGAGCAGAAGGGAAAGTGTGCTGAATGGCTTCTGAGTCTGGGTCATACAAGGTGATGCACCTTCCACCCTTGCTCACTGAAACTTTTCTGATGGGAACCCTGAGCTTCCATACAAGAAGGGCAACTACGTCGAGGCCATTGTGCTGTGAAGAAGTCAACCACATGGAAAGGCCACATGCAGGAGCTTCAGCCATCCTGGTGCTCAGGCTCTGAATGGATGAGTAAAGTAGCCTTCACATAATTTCTGCCCAAGTAGTCAAGTCAAATCCAGCTTTTGAATTCTTGCAGTTGAGGGCCCACACTTCACAGCACAAAGACAGCCCAACCTACTGTGTTCTGTTTGAATTTCTCATTGGCAGATCCAGGAGCAAAATAAAATGGTTGTTTTAAGCAGTTAAATTCTGGGGTAATTTGTTACATCATCAATAGTAACTTTAACGACTTCCACACATTGAAAGCAATGTCAGCAAACTACCGCCAGCAAGATCAAATCTGGCCCACTGCCTGTTTTAGTAAATGGCATTGTAACAGACACATTCTTCTTGTTTGCTTTTAATGTATTATCAGTGATTTTTTTTTTCCTTTTTTTGCAGTTTTTGGCCAGGGCTGGGTTTGAACCCACCACCTCCAGCATATGGGACCGTCACTCTACTTCACTGAGCCACAGGTGCCGCCCCAGAAATACTTCTTTTTTTTTTTTGCAGTTTTTGGCCGGGGCTGGGCTTGAACCCACCACCTCCGGCATATGAGGCCGGCACCCTACCCCTTTGAGCCACAGGCACCGCCCCTTTGAATGTATTATCTATGGGTGTCCATTTTCACATGACAATGGTGAATTGGAGTAACTGTGTCAAAGACCATAGGGCCCACAAAACCAAAAATATTCACTATCTGGATGTGCAGAGAAAATCTTGCTGACTCTGAAGTAGAGCTTTAATGATATTTAATATTAACAAATTTGGCCTACATTATTTCATTTAATCCCATGATTAGAAATCATTCCCATCTTTCAGATAGCCTCAGAGAGCTCAGGTGGGTGGTTCAAACTCACACAGCTCTTCTGACTTCAAGCCTAATGCCACCGCAACCAGTTGAATATCCAGACTCCAGTTTGGGTAATGACTCTGAATGAGCACTGTGGCCTTGGGCAATAGAATAACTGTTTCCCTTTAGTCCAGGAGTACCAAAATGAGACCAGAGGCCAGGGGCTGCCATGGATCTTTGCTTCCTTCTACCTGTAATCTGCCTACCCTTAAACACGACAATCTGACTTTCCTATCTCCCAACCTGGCTGAAAACCCATGCTTTCTGCCAATGTAAGTATTTAATTCCATTACAGAGAGATGATCAAGGTATTAAGGATTCCAGTCCTAGTTTCTACTTTTGAAATAATCCAGTCTGAGACATGATTGGGAGGCCCTGACTCAAACAAAAGTGAGGCCATCTCTACTTGGATTCCAAACATCAGCACCTTCCACGTGCATTCACTTCAACTCCTCCAGATGCACAAATTAACAGGTAAAGTGAGGGGCTGACAGGAGAGCTCAGGGGGAAGGCCAAATTCAGAAACCCATGTTGGTGCTCAGCTCAGCAGAGGTAATGGCAATCTGGAATCAGTGCTAGGCATCCACTCTTTTGCCTGCTGAGGTCCCTGAAATTTATGGATATGTAAGCATCACCCTAAAATTCACAGTGCCGTGAACAGCAGAACTCAGAAGTAAATGATCACAACATTGCCATTTAAAATCAGGTAAGTGTACACTGAATTACAATTAAAGGGTGTTGAGTGTATCTCCAACACCTGATTAAGGAATGCGTGATTATCAGAGCAGCTCCAGTCTGTATGTGCTTTGCTGCTAGTGGAATACATTCTAGATGCCAGGATCTCTGCTGAGCAGGGGAGAAACACCCACAAGAAAAACAAGAATGTGGTCCCTGTTCTCACGGAGCTCAAAGAAGAGCAGAAAGGTGGTCATATGAACCAGAAAAGGGATGCAGTGCTACAAGCTCTTCAATAAAAATGTATTCTTGTCTCTACATTTGCTTCAGGTGTGTCCTTTCTTCCCTTTTTCAAAACAGTGGACTAAGCTTTAGCTAGGAGTTCAAGGGTTCCCATGAACTAGAACTAGATACTACCTTGATGGATCTTCTGTCTGCTAAAAATGGGTTGTAAACCACCTATGGGACTCTCATTTTTTTCAGCAAAAAATGGTGACAATTCTTGCTTTCTCCATTGGAAAACTCTTGAAGTGTCAATAAGCTAGCAATTTAATATACAAATACTTTGCAAGTAATCTGTTTAAGCTTATTCATTCACTCATCAAATATAACTTGGCTCCTCTTGAAAAAAACAAACTCAGGTTGGCCCTTTGCTTGGCTTAGCAGCAATTATATGCATGTACTTCCTTGTTTTGATCTTAGCCTGTTCTTTCCTCTTCTCCTTCCTTCCCTTTTCCTTCTCCTTCTCTTTTTTAAGAGAGTGGACTAAACAGTAACATGTAGATGGATTGACCATACTGCTCAACTGGACAATGTCAGTCAGGCGCAGTGGCTCACACCTGTAATACTAACACTTTGAGAGGCTGAGATGGGAGGATCCCTTGAGCTGAGGAGTTGGAGACCAGTCTGAACAAGAGTGAGACCTCGTCTCTACTAAAAATAGGAAAATTATCTGGGTGTTGTGGTGGGTGCCCATAATCCCAGTTTATGGGAGATTGAGGCAAAAGGATCACCTGAGACCAAGAATTTGATGTTGCTATAACCTATGAGACCAGGGCACCCTGCCTAGGTTGACAGAGTGAGACTCCCTCTCAAAAAAAAAAAAAAAAAAAAAAAAATTGGAGATGTTCATCTTTTAATAGGTTGTTTTAAGGTAAAATAGACACAGACTAAATTTATGGCTCCAAGTCAAGGAATTCCCAATTATTTCAATCAAACATGTATTCCCAGGATCTTTAAAGCAAATTGTAGGATTCTAAAAAATAGTTTTATTGTATATTGGACAGCATCTCTAAAACTCAGATATAAAACAGTAACTTTTAAAAGGACTTTAGTTATACAAATAATTTTTCAGAAAGGCATAACTTGGAAGTGTGTTGAACTAAGAGTCAGAGGATATGATTTATAGTTTCACCTTATAATTAACCAGCTACGTGGCTTTGGTGGTAGTATGTGACCTCTCTGTGCCTCAGTCACATGTCAATAACCACACAGCAATAAAGTGAGAACCAAATGGTCATTATGGGTGTGAAAGGGCCTCAGAGATTCCACACACATTTCCTGGGCACATACTCTATATCAGACACAGAGCTGGGAGGTCTTACACAGTTGTCTTTACAACTTCCTAAGGGATGTGTATTATTAAATCCATTTTACAAGGAGGCAAGTGAGCCTTAGAAATTTGAATTGGCTTTCCCAAGGCTGCAGAGATAGTACTAAGTAGTTCAGCCAGGCCCCTACTCACTCGAAGTCCAGTACTCATTTCAAATAGAATTATTAGATATTCATTGGTCCCAAGTGGGTCTTGAGTCACAGTTCAGAGGAAGTCAGAGTTTATTAGGAAGATGAATTCCATGTTCCCAGCTCTTGACAAGGAAGAGATCTAACCACAGGAACACATAACCCACTGTCCCCTTTCAATACTGATGTTGCTCCTCTTCCCACAACTGACCCTGAAGCCCTTCTTTTCTTCTTGGTGCCTTTCAAGAGAAAATTTTCCCAAAGCCAAGCCTAAGAGCAGGAGAAGCCAAGAACAGGCCACTGACTTGGGCTTACTGTCGGGCATTAAGTTAGGGAACACTACAGGTAGAATGGCTCTTATCTCCATCAGGATGAGCTCAGCTCGTACTTCCTATGTGAGTTCTGCTTTTCCATGGTTGAAGGGCTGGGGGTAGGGGGAAGAAACAAGCCCCCATATTTGGAGTCTGAAAGACCAAGTTTATTTCCTTTTTCTATCATCTCTGAGAGCCTTAATTTTCCAATAATACTCACAAGACTGTTATAGGAATGAAACAACAGGAGAAATTCCTACAACAGTACTCAGTATACTACATGTTATCTTGCTTACTCATGATACTCAAGTGAGATACCCTGAAAACAGCGTTATTGAGATTCAAATGCTGGGGCAAAGGCCATAGTCCTGGAAGGTATTGTTTTTCATACGGGTTGGTTAGAACTGCATTTCAGCCACTGGGTGGGTAGGCCAGTCATACCACGTCTATGGGCTTTAGCCTCCTCATCAGTTACATGGCAATGGCTATATCCACTTTCAATAGTAGTTATGAGAATTAGAGACAATTTACATAGTGAGACACAGGGTAATCTGAGCTCTGAACTCAAGGCTGCCTGACTATAAAGCCCTGATTTTGTCCCTGATAAGTAATGTACCCTTGGGTGAAGTTCTTCCCCATGAACTTGGCTTTCTTTTTCTATTATCAATGGGTCATCGCCTGATGTCTTCACTGATGACTCATACTAAATTGTAACACTAATTAGCACCAATCCTCCACAAACTCTTCTAAAAAGATGAGATGGGGATATTGACAACTAATTATTAAAGGCTGATATTACCCTTACACTAAAACCAAAAACATGATGGGGACACAAAATTACAGTCTAATGTTACTTATAAATATAGTCACAACAAAATACTAACCAAATAGAAAAACTATAAAATGGACTATACCCTATGACCAAGTAAGATTTCTCCCATGAAAGAAAGACTCTTTCAGCATATTAAAAAAAAAATTCATCAAAATAATATATCAATCAAATAAAGGACAAAAATTCCATGATCACCTCCATAAACATAGAAAATGCTTCCAGAAACCCCAACAATGTTTCATGATTAAAAAAAGAACACCAACACACTGTGGATAGAAGGGAATTTATTGTAATGTAATGAATAACATCTGTGAAAAACTTACAACTATCATTGTACTTAAGAACTACAGACTGGGAGAATTAAAGATGGCAGCCGAGTAACAGCTTCCCTGCAACTGGGCACGATGAGTCTGGGAAGATGAGACTCCAGGCATCTCTGGCTGGTGGGATCTGCCTGTAATCATCCCTTTGGGGATACAGGCAGTCAGCAAGGGACTTCTGGACCCCAAGAGGAGGACAAAAATAGTGGAAAACTGGCAAGTGGTTGCGTGTGTTCAATCGACCTAAACCCACCGGCAACCATAAGTACAAGCAGCAGTGAGACTGCAAACCGGAAAGGCCTTACCTGTAAACTGTTTTGGTGTTTTCGGACTTAGCATTCAGTTGAACTGCCTTGGGGAGAGCTTGAGAAGGAGTGCGGAGAACTTTGGGCATTGTCTGGGGCCCCAGACTGAGCCACTGAGCTGGGCGCAGGAAGCCATTGTGAGAGAACTTCCCCAGCAAGCTCCGCCCTCAGGGCCCCAGAACAAAGATGGGGCAGGACCTAGTAACCTAGTGACTGAGCAGCCTAAAGGCGGGGACTGAGCTGCCTTACAGCCTTAATCTTTAGGGGCAGAGCGAGACAGTTTTGGCACACTGGAGCCTTGGGCTGTTGCCCTGGGTAGAGTGCCGTGACGTCACAGCTCATAGCAATCTCAAACTCCCGGGCTTGGTGCTGCCCAGACCTCCATAAGACCTGTGCCCCAACCCCCAACCCACGATCCGCACCCACCTGGCCTCTGCATGCCCTGACAAGGAACTGCGGGAGCTATGCAACCCTGCGTCCTCCCTCCTGTGTCCTCCCAGCCTCCACACTGGCCAGGTCATCTGGCCAGGGACTCTGGTAGCTGCATGCCCTCTAGCTCTCCCTGCTTCTGCACAGAGCCCTTCTCCTGGCCAGAGACTGCTGAAGCATTGAGCTCTCTGTGCCAAAGTCACTGGGTGCCAGGCACTCCCAGAACCGTGTGCACCACCTCCCACCCTGTTGCTGGATCTGGGTGTGTCACACATTGGGGCTGCTTCCCCAACCAGAACTCTGTAGCTGGAGCAACCCAAGAGGAACTACACAGGATCACACCCTACAAAGATCCAGCAACAATAGAGTGACACCGCTGGGGTCTATTCTTGGAGAGACAACTCCCCAACTCTGAGAACAGCCAGAGGCAATGGTGAAAACCAATCATGAGGTGAAATCAACAGAAAAACTCTGGCAATATGAATAATTGGAGTAGATCAACTCCCCCAAGGATCAATGGGGCAGACACAGCACTAGATCCCATGCACAAATAGCTGTGAAGTCAGAAATCAAATTCAGAATCTGGATAGCAAATAAGATTGAATTATAACTCCAAGCAGTAACCCAAAATATAACTCAAGAATTCAACAAATTCAAAGACCAAATGACCAAAGATT
>CAUYPK010105553.1:0-11952 GCA_963574355.1 Loris lydekkerianus
TGACTGGGAAAATGCCAGGAAGGCTATGTTGAATATTGGGATGAAAATGTGTCAAATGGTTTATGAAGCTAGTATATGATGCCCCATGATCATATCAATGTACACAGCTATGATTTAATAAAAAAAAAAAAAAAAAAAGAACAGAGTAAATTAGCTTCTTAAAAGATTATTCATATCCATCCATCTATCTGTTATCTATCATTTATCTACCTATAGCTGCATACTTCCCTTAAAGACATGGAATTTAAATGACTCTCTGGGGGGATCAGTTAACCTTGTGAGGCTTATGATGAGCATGCTGATGGGACCTGGGCAAACTGAGGAAGGCCCACTGCCATCTGCTGCTTCTTGGCATTTTCTTGTCATGTTTTGTCTCCTAATGAAGGACAAAGAAGGATTTAAATACTACTTTGTACCTTTTTCACTTAACTGTCTTGGATTTGCTATCATACAAAGAAATTGTCCACAAATATTCATCCTCTGCTTTTTGAACTTGTACACCTATTATCTCTGCTTAGTGGTGAGCTGCTTTGAGCAGCTGGGGTTAAGTAATAGTGGTACTGTCAGGGGAGCCTGGGACACTCAGTTTAGTATTTTGAGTCTCAGGCTCTGAATTCAAGCCATAACGCTGAGCCTTCCGGAGTCACGTGACCACTCAGAGCCTCCGATTCCTCCAGGCAAAGCAGAAGTGACAACACTTTCAGTAGAGGTCTGTCCTGAGGCATAGGTACAAGTGTGTCTGGCATGTAGCAGGGGATATGTAAGGTACAAGTGTGTCTGGTATGTAGCAGGGGATATGTAAGGTACAAGTGTGTCTGGCATGTAGCAGGGAATATGTAAGGTACAACTGTGTCTGGCTTGTAGCAGGGGATATGTAAATGGCACCAACCACTGTTACCTCCCTGATGACTGCAACACAACTCCCTGTCATCGTGCTCTTTTTACAACCACTAAGATTTCTCCTCTAGGAATGATGTCAGCTGTGGGAGGTTCTGTGTGATCCTCAGCCTTCCTCCTCCTTGCTTCCAGATTTCAAGCCAGAGAACTAGACACAGATCCCAGAGGAAATTAGCACACAATGTTCATGTAATTGTGGTTAGCTTGCATTGGAGAATATGGATTGCACCTGCTGTTACAGTGAGACCTTATGTGTTGTCTAAGCACCCGCCCCCTTGCAGCCTAGACTGGGGAATCGCATGTTGAAGGAGTGGGGTTGGCATACACTCACCCAGCCATGGAGGACATTGGCTGCTCCATACCCCAAAGAGCCCAAGGAATTAAAATTCAGAGAGCCAAATTATGGGGTCTAGTATGAGTAGTTACATTCAACACTTTACAACCAACTAGCCGAGAAATACAGACCAAAGAGTGTCAGGTTCTCACTGTTCTCACTATAGCAATGAAGAGTGGACAGGAAACAAACAAACAAAAGATTATTCCTCAGTCTTCCCCACTGAGACAGGAACTGTTTGGAATATTTCCATGTTATGGAGAAGGGCGTGACTACAATGGTTCTCTCTTTATTGGCTATTGGCATGAGAACTCCTTCCCTTTACTTATTTTAGGATGTGTTTCCAAAAGCAATGAATTCATAAATAGTGAGTGGGTAGGGGGACTGTGTCTCCCTTTAAATCTTTTGCAAGTCACTTTAGCTAGAGGGGGAAGGGCTTGCAACAAAAGGGGTGTGCAACAATAGTTGTCCCTGTCCCTTTGTCTGTACCTGTGTAATATATCATATGTAACAATCAGGAATCACAGAACAGATCTCTGATATTTTGAGGACAGGGTCATTTTTGCCCACCCCTGAATCTTGCAAGCTGCATGCAAATTGTTTGTGGAAAGTGTGTACAGGTGCCTACCACAAAATGGGGGTGGAGAATGGGTCACTGCTCCTGGGCCAAGAGCTAACATTGACTGAAATTAACTGCAATTTACTACATACCATGTAAGGCTTTGCCCCAGAATTCGCAAGCCTTCTGTAGACTCCAGAATTCCAAAAGTTTCATCGGACAGATTTTGCCAGTGCAATTGTTGCCCAGGTGGGGACACAGATTCCTGATGTTTCCTACTCTACCATCTTAAAATAAAACTACTAAATTAAAGAGGAATACAAAACCAAATCAAATAATCCAAAAAAGAGCAAGAAAAGATTAAGACAGGAATAAAAGAAGGGGAAAAAAAGAAAGCAAATGACAAAATGCTAAAGCCAGACATATTATTGTTAATGATCTTACATTCCAATTTAAAAACATACATTAAAAGAGTGATTAAAAAGTAAAACTCTAGTATATACTGCCTGCAATTTATAATTAAATACAATTTAAATATAAAGACATAAATAGGTTGAAAATAAAATATATACCCTGAAAACAGTAGGTATGTAAAAGCAGGAGGGGCTATTTTAGGGCTATGAAGCAAAATAGACTCCAGAGCAGAGTATTACCAAAAATAAAGGCAGGCCTATCATAACAATAAAAGGGAAAGTGTATCAGGAAAACAATTATAAATATTTATACAACTAATAAGAGAGCCTTAACATATATAAAGCCAAAATGGACATAATTAAAGGGAGAAATAGATGATTCTAAAACTATCTAAGCAATTGATAAAACAATTAAATTTAAAAATTAAAATAATGACATGGAATATCTGAACAACACTATTAACCACCTTGATCTTATTAACACTTTTAGTATATTACAACTAGCAATAGTAGAATAAACACTTTTTTCTTTTTTCTTTTGCAGTTTTTGGCCAGGGCTGGGTTTGAACCCACCACCTCCAGCATATAGGGCTGGTGCCCTACTCCTTTGAGCCACAGGCACCACCCAAATAAACACTTTGTTCAAACAAACACGGTATATTCACCATAAAACAGTCTGCAATAGATTAAATAGGATTGAAGTCATAAAATGTTCATTCTCTGACCACAATCATCATTAGAAATCAGTAATAACATGGTATCTAGGGAAACTACTAATATCTCGAAATTAAACAATATACTTCTGGCTAATTTATGAGTTAAAAAAGGGCCATGTGTGTCCTAGAAAGAGTATCAAGTAGTCAGTGTTTGTCAAATTTAATTGCACAGAAGCATCTTTTTAGCGGAGTACATCTTAATGTTAGTGCTTTGTGGGGGCACGTTCTAGAAAACTTACCTAAAATATGTCCCTTAAACTGTGTTTTTTTTTTTCCTTTTCAGCAGAGTAATATTTAACTGATACGTGTAGGGGACATTCAGGAGGTTAGTACTGATGGGGGGACTTCCCAGAGCATGGAGTCCTGGTCAATCTTATTTCATGCAATTTTTTGCTTTGTGTTGTTGCCTCTTCTTTGGAGGGATTCTTCTGCAGAGACATAGTTGGCAGGAGTCCCAGAAATAGCAATTCATCAAGTAATTGCCAAGTACACAGGCTATTGCTGGAGCAATGGGCACCAGAGGAACCCATCCTTTTCTTGTGTCCTGCCACCAACCTAACCACAAAGCAGAATCTGACCTGTGCAGAGGAGGGAGGAGTCCCTCCTGTGGTCCCTGGTAAGGAACGATTGTGTTTCTGAAATATAAAAGGGGCATTACTTTCTCTTTCTTTTTTCTTTTCTATTTAAAAAATTCCTTTGAGCTGCCAACCCTGGAGTGAATGGCTTGTTCTTGTTTCAGGGTAATAGCAGGTAATACCCACCAGGACTTGAGGAGTAAACAAACTGAAATTGGGAAAAACTTGCTGGAGAAAAGCAGTGAGAAAGGATGGGAGTGCAGGGGCATCCTCAAAGCAAAACGGAGGTGTTGGGAGGGGCCTGGCAGGGCCTCAATATTCTATGTAGGTTCTAAAGAGTCTCCCAACTTACTTTCTCCCCCAGCTTCCCTCAAGTTCTTTCCCTAGCAGTTTAGCCTTGTCCCTGCTCCTGAGAAGATATAGCCCCTGGGCACTATCTTGAGATAGTGGCTGATGGCTGACCTGTGCTTGCAGATGCTCTGTCTTCTGGAACCAGCATGGACAGACAGTGTCCACTTTGGAGATTTCTTCACATGAAAAGGTCCAATACTCAGTTCCAGGTCTTATTCATATTCTGTTTGTTGATTAAAATTCCTTAGCCCATGGGGGGTGGGGCAGGAGTGGGTCTCAGCTCCGGGGCTCCTTCCAAACTCTGCAGTGAGGAATCGTATGCAGGCCAAGCAGCCTGTTGCTCAAACGGAAAGGTGAAGGCCAGATGCTCTGGATCAACTAGTATGTGAGAGGAGGCAGAAATGGAGAATGCACTCTGCACCATCTTCTGAATGGTTCTGTGTGGCCGGTGGTGTGGCTGATGCTCCTGGTAATCAATGACACAGGTCCGCCTGTCCCCTCGCTTGGGCAGGGTAGACTTCAAGAACTGTACTAGGAAGCTGCTAGGCCCAAGATTATGAGACACTTCCAATTGACACCCATTTTTCTCCTATTTTGAGCACTTCTGTGCTTTTCCAGTGCAGGTATCTGGCTTTGGACGGAGTCCAATCTTCAGACAGTCTGCTTTCTCCTTTACGCGAGTTGTCCTCCATTTCCTCCAGATGGATAATTTACTGTGGTGTCTCGGGCAGCCCTGCTTTTCATTGCCAGCTTGTTCCCCTGTAACATCTCATGCTTTATGACCCAAGTCTCTGTTGGAGCCGGGTTATGGATTTTAGAGAAAGACCGGAACTGAAGTCTGCTCCCCTAATGATGACAACACCAGCCACAGAGCAGTGAAAAATCATTAAATAAACCAGACCCTGCTGCCCTTTTGTCATTTATCCTTTATTGCTCAAAGAAAAGTCATGGAGAGGAGTTGCTGTGTTGAACTGTCATCGGGTTTGTGCAGCTGAGTCTGTGTTTATCTGGCAATTATGCACATAGACAAGATCATTTATGTTCGCTTTTTTAGACAGAGGAACAGTAAGCTGATAGAGAAAGAATTATACCCAAGTGATATAATCTGCTAAAAATCTATTTTCTGTCTTCCGTTTTAGGCAGTCTGCCCTCAACTCTGGGAACAGCCTCCATAATTCATCCGCTCATTCAATTCCTCCTAACACACCAGCCCCAAATTGAGTCAGTCTTTTTGCTTTCACTACGGTGTGTTTAAACCAAGAGGAACCCAAGAGGTACTAAAGGAACTTCTTTTATGCAATGGACAATTATTAATGAGAAGAAGGGATTGTTGACAAAAATGCTACCTGAAGATGATGCCAAAAGGAATTCTGGAATCGATGAGAAAGAGGGATTAAAACCCCCACTGTAGTCATGGGACACAGGCAGCCGATTAATGAGGCTTGAGTCTGTGGGGAAGAGCTGATAATACTGCTGTAAAATCACTGAGAGATTCGATGACATTTTGGAATAAGAAAATCATGGAAAGAGTCCATTCATTTTTTAAATGGTAAGAAATTCAGAAAATTTATATTCTCACCATTTCTCACTCAGAACTTGAAAAGGAAACAAAGAATTTTTTTCTCTCAAAGAGTTCTTACGCAAGTAGTCAGTTTGGGCAGAGTGAGCAGCCGGCTTATTTCTGTCTGGGTTCCAGGACTGAATGCCTCCCAGAGAAGGTTAAATTTTATGATTTCCAGAACAGGTGGTTTGTTCTGTTCTCTGTTCTTATCCAGCCTTGATTCTAACCTGGTCCATGAGACTGGGCCCAGGGGGCTGGTCTGACTTGGCCTCATCCTTGTGTGAACTTGGACGGGTCACTGAACGTGTTTCCCGGTCTGGACATCACCATCTGCAAGGGCAGAACCCCTCCCAGGGTGGAAACACGCAGTCGGCCAAGGGGGGATCCTTTCAATACTGGCACATTTCTCTGAAGATCTAGGGTTCTCCGCATGACACTTTGGCTCCCTTCTCTTTGTGATTGAAAGAATTGCCTTTGATGATCTTTGTTTGGTTTTAATTCCTAAAAGGAAGTAGGAGGTAAGAGGAAGGGAAGAGTCAGAAAGGAGAAGAGTGGAAGGTCCTGATTTCTGGGTTTGTAGTTAGGTTCCACTACTTTGGTTGTGTGACTTTGGGCATGATGCTTAACTGTCCAGGGTTTTGTTTCCTTGTCTCTCAAATGGTGTTTCAGGTGGTCTCTGCCTTGCAGGGCTTGGAGCCCGCAGCGTAGTGCACAGAGAGACCTCAACACAGTGCTGGGTTTTCTCCAGAAATGGGCACTATTAGTTATTTGCGGGTGTCCTCTGGGCCTCAATAGAGTTGTTGAATAAGAGGATTCATTAAGTAGTGAATAAAAAACAAAAGAAGGACGTTGAAGAATGATATCTCCCCCAATCTCTGAATCCCAGTGATGCACAGTGGCAGGACAGCCTCAGAGGGTAAGATGGGGCCTTCCTGGGCCTGTCTTGTCCTAGCTGCCCAACTGGCACGCAGACTGTCGCACACTCTGTGACACTCCAGGCCCAAATGCCAGCCTGGAATGCCAAAACACTCGCTGTCGGGGTTTTGGTTCTTCCAGCCTATGTGCAAATACCCCTCATTGGTGAACATTTTCCAGATCATCCTTTGCCACACATCTGCATTTTTAAAAATAGGCTTTAGGATGGGCAGGCTCATTGGCTCTTGCCTGTAATCCTAGCACTCTGAGAGGTTGAGGTGGGAGGATCCCTTGAAGTCAGGAGTTCAACACCAACCTGAGCAAGAGCAAGACCCTGTCTCTACTAAAAATAGAAAAAAGTAGCTGAGTGTTGTGGCAGGTGCCTGTAGTTCCAGCTACTCAGGAGGCTGAGACAGGAGATCTCTTGAGCCCAAGAGTTTGCAGTTCCTATGACCGAGGCTGACCCACTGCACTCTAGCCTGATCAATAGAGTGTGATTCTCTCCCTCAAGAAAAAAAAAAAAAAAAATAGACTTGAGGAATTTTGTTGTTTGTTTGTTTTCTGGTCTTTGACATCTCCCTGTGGACTCCCTGTTCCTTGGCAATGGGGGGCCAGGCCTGGGGGCCAAGAAGCAGAAGGCCCCTGTGTTACCAGAGAGGCACTTCCCGGCCCTGGTTGTGGCCTCTTCCCTGAGGGCAGCTACTGGTGGGCCTCAGGGTTGGGTTGGGGCTAGCTGCTCTGAGACTGTGCGCATATCTGGTCTAGGAAGCCCCCAACAATGTTTCCGGTTTATAAAAGTTCTTTGGGTCCTCTTGGCATGGTGCCCATTCCTCTCAGGCTCAATGAGATCTTCAATATGATTGTGGGCATGAAACAAAATTCATCCAAGGGGAAGGTTGCTAACGATGGTGGGTGGTGACAGACACAATGTCTGCTCTGTGTTACCTGTAGGGAGTGTGTGTTTAGAGGCAGTGGGTACTAGAGTCACCCTTTGTTTAAGAGAAAATACAACCCATTTCCTGGCAGCATCCCTGACCTCCACTCTCTATAAACCACATACAGTGAGTGTTCAGCGTAGAAAGACCTTTGCCAGGGTCCAGCATGTAGTTATGGTTAAGTTCATTTTTACCCTGCAATTCTTCATAGAATAAAATACCATTTTATTATACTGTGATAGAGGTTTTGATTACAGAGGGGACTGAAAAGGAAAAATTATGATTGAGCTACTGACTGAAATTCAATTTCACCATATTTTCAAGGCCTCATTATTCCAGGACCCAGTGCCATTCTCATGCTTTCTGCTCAACACTGTGTAGCCATTGCCTGGCTAATTATTACCCATTTGACTAATTCTAATGGTCTAATTTTATCATTTGTAATTAAGCTTCTTCTGGCAGCACGATATTTAGCTGTAAAAAGAAAATATTTCCTTTCCCTTCTCAAAATTGGTTGTGCAAGACAAGGAAAGCTTGTATTCACTTAATTCTACCTTTCTTTCCAACAGTAATTTTTCTTACTGACTTAAAGAACTGGTAGCCTAGTCCAAGAAAAAGCTTTTTAGGTACAGAATGTTTGAAACATTTTTTTGCCCTAGGAAGAAAGCAGTAAATCAGTCAATATTGAAAAAATGTTTTAATCACTGCTTCATGGGTAAAGACCCAAATCTTGGAAAATGACCAAGATTTGCTCAGAAATATGTGCTACCACTAATAACATTATATATCTGAGACATAGGGGCTGGTTTAATTGTATTGCTGGCCGTGAGGCCCCTGGCTACAGAACTGCCTTGCAGATAGGAATAGTAAAAGGACAAAACCCGGCCAATGAGATGTAGTTGGTGTTATTAGATGCAGCTTCTGCAGAAGCTTCTCCTAGGAGAGGTGGACTCATCTAGAGGTATGTTCTTGGTATTTTCTCATCCTTTTTTTCCCAGAAAAAGAACTTGTTTACCAGAACTGAACCAGCCTTCCAGCCACCACAAGGGAAAGATGAAGAGAGGGACAGAAACTTCCACCCTGACATTCATAACCCAGTACACCAAAGCAGCACCTGCCAACCTCTGACCTTTCCACTGTGATTACAAATATAGATCTCTATGTGGTTTAAGCTGTTCTAATTTGGCCTTTCAAGTAAATGCATGCATTCATATGTCTGTTCTTCTCTCTTCCCTAGAATTTAATTCCACAAGGGCATCAACTGTGCTCATCTGTTGCTATCTATTATGCCTTAAGAATAATTTGCTGAACACTGAGTGAGTACAGCTAGCTGAGTTCCTTCCTGATACACTACTCACCTGTGGAAACAGATGTTTACCATTGTGTCTTCTCCTAAGCCATATCCCATTTTCAGAAGGTACTAAAAAGCCAATTTGCACATTTAAAACTTTCCATTTAAACTATGAAACCTTCATACCTTGTCATTTAGAAGTAAAGTTTTATTGTTATTGACAACCTCTCATGAGCATACCTCCAGAATATGGAATTATAGATATCAGGGTAATTGCAGAAATCATTCTTAGAAGAATATACCCACCCCCATCTGAGCCATGTAGCTTGGGTCCAGCCAGGTAAAGCACTCCCGGCCAGGGCCAGTGTTGACAGTCCACCTCTCCTGGCCACAGTCTGTAATGTGACCTTCTGGGAGGACTGTCACAATCACTCCTCATCTGGCCAGTTATGAGGCAGAGGTACCAGGGAGGCCTCTCACCTCCTCCTAATAATTATCCACATGTGCTAGGGGCCAAACTGGTCATGTTGGCCCTGTCAGCCCCTCAAGCTACCTCCCCTCCTTGAAAAGCATGCTCTGGATTTGGACCTTCCATGCTCCTTCTATTGGAAACTTCTCACAAGTGTGTATCTTGTTACTTGCTTAAAACTTGCATCCTCTCTTCTTGCTGCTTTCTGTCATTTAGAAAGATATTCTAAACTGGACACTCAAATAGTGTGTTCTCACCTTAGTACTGCTGTATCTAAATCACACTAGATTTAAGGGAACTCAGAAAGTAGAGCTGAGCAGAGTCCTTCGAGTCTAGTTATTTTCTTGTGGCTGAGTAATTTACTGCAATCCACTCAGATGCTTTTGGAGAAGTTTCCTAATCTTTTGTTACCAGATGTCCAACAGCTCGTGACTGGCCCTCCTGCTCCATGCCTGGGTGACTGGGTGAGCACACAGGCCTCCACACTGTGTGACAGCATCTAGAGAGGATTCTGGAAAAGACCCTTGAACTTGTTTTAGGTCAAATCACTATATCAGAAGCTAACCTCCCTCTACACACAGGAAAGGCACTAAGATTGATTTTCATGTAGTAGTCAGCAGTTTGCTGATGTTCGTTTTTGTGTAATGGCCAACGAAGTCAAGTGTGTTTACCAGGTTCATGTTAGGTGCCCATAACTGGGGGGTATGCTGTACTAGAGGTTGTGTGAAACTCAATTAGTAGAAAAAATAATACCTAACATTTGAGGGAGAGCAAGATGGCGACCGAGTAACAGCTTCCTTGCAACTGGTCACCGTGAGGCTGAGGAAACAAGATTCCAGGCATCTCTGGCCAGTGGGATCTGCCTATAATCATCCCTTTGAGGATACAGGGAGTCAGCAAGAGGAGGACAAAAGCAGTGGAAAACTGGCAAGTGGTTGCGTGTGTTCCATAGGTCTAATTCTGCTGGCAGCTGTAAGTACAGCAGCAGGGAGACTGCAAACTGGAAAGGCCTTACCTGTGAGCTGTTTTGGAGTTTTTGGACTTGGCACTCAGTTGAACTGCCTTGGGGAGAGCTTGGACAGGAGTGCAGAGAATTTTGGCGTTGTCTAGGGCCCCAGGCTGAGCCGCTGAGCTGGATGGGGCTAATAGCATTTGGCTGTAGGCCACAGGGAACCATTGTGAGAGAACTGCTCTGGCAAGCTCCACCCTATGGTCGCTGAGCAAGGTTCTATAGGGAGCTAGTAATCTAGTGACTGAGCAGCCTAAAGCAGGGGACTGAGATGTCTTACAGTCTTAACCCTCAAGGGCAGAGTGAGAATGGTTTTGGCACACTGGGTAGGTGAATAGCCACTTCAGCAGTAATCCCAGCGATAAGCACTTTCCTGGGAAAGCTTCTGCTTAGCCAAGTTTAAAAGTTTAAAGTGCCTTTTAAAAGGGTTGAAGAGAGATTTAGGGTCTCCACCCTGCGGGGTTTGAGAAATCAGCAGAGGCCTCCAGTCGTATCAGCATTGTGATTAACATCTCATACCCCAGAAGATCAACTGTTGCCAGACAATATTCAACAAGATACATAATTGTATCTTTGTTGTTCTTTTGTTTTTTAAATTCACACTTTTCCCTATAGATTTTTTCTTCTCTTTTTTTTTTTTCTTTCTCCATTTTTTCTAGTTTAAATACAATTTCCCATTGTTCCCTTTTTCAATAATTAGAACTTCATTTTTGGTACTGTTTCTACCCCTATTACTGTATATACTCGAGTATAAGCTGAGTTTTTTTGGCACAAAATTTGTGCTGAAAAACCTAAACTCAGCACAAATTTTGTGTGAAAAAACTTGGCTTATACTCGAGTATATATGGTATTTGGTTTTTCACCCAATTTTATCCCGTAAAGTTTTCTGTTTGCTTGTTTTGGTTTGATTTTTAGCATTTTTGTCTTTCCCCTCTACTTGGTAGAGGTGGGGTACTGTGTCCGATCAGGCTAGCAAACAGCTGCTGACCTCAAAAGAACCATTCAACCTGGGGTTTTTTTAAAGGTTGTGTCAAAGTACCCTACTGTACACCAATATTTCTCTGTCTCCATCTTTCTGTGCCTGTCTTCTTTTTCTCAATATTCCCTGTTACTTACCCCCTCTTCCTTCTCTTTTTTCTTTTCGTTCTTTCTTTCTTTTTCTTTCTTTTATCACTTCTTGCTCTTCAACCTTCTCATACTTCTGGTCCTGTACCAAAAGGACTCATCGAAACCCTAGTGCACAGGCATGGCAACTTAAAGAGCAAGAGGAAGTGAAAGGATAATTAGGGCAAGGAAACAGATAAAAGAAATCACTCATAAGGAAGAATCAGCAGAAAACTCCAGGCAACATGAAGAACCAGTCCAGAGCAAACCCTCCCAGGGACCATCAGGTAGCTACTGCACAGGATTCCACCTATAAAGAAATGTTAGGAATGACAGAAAGGGAATTTAGAATGCACATGATGAAAACAATGAAGAAAATAATGGAAACAATGAAGGAAACTGCTAATAAAGTGGAAAATAACCAAAAGGAAATTCAAAAACAGAATTAAATAAGAGATGAATGATATGAAGAATATAGAAAGGATATAGCAGAGCTGAAGGAACTGAAGCAGTCAATTAGGGAACTTAAAGATCAATAGAAAGTATCAGCAACAGGTTAGACCATGCAGAAGAAAGAATTTCGGAGGTAGAGGACAAAGTTCTTGAGATAACTCAGATAGTTAAAGAGGCAGAAAAGAAGAGAGAGAAAGCAGAACATTCACTGTCAGAATTGCGAGACTTTATGAAGTGTTCCAACATACGAGTTATAGGAATCCCAGAAGGGGAAGAAGAATGTCCCAGAGGAATTGAAGCCATACTAGAGAATATAATAAATGAAAATTTCCCAAATATCACCAAAGATTCTGACACACTGCTTTCAGAG
>CAUYPK010105554.1:0-36921 GCA_963574355.1 Loris lydekkerianus
CCCCCGAGGAGAATGAGCCCCCGACCACCGACACCTCCACACAGGTCGACACAATTACCCGACCCGAACCTCTACCGACCACGTCCATGGCTGGAGCAGTATGAGACCCTTTCCTCTCTCTCCTCCCTGCATGGCTGGAGCAGTATGAGCCCCTTTCCTCTCTCTCCTCCGTACATGGCTGGAGCAGGATGAACCCCTTTCCTCTCTCTCCTCCTTACATGGCTGGAGCAGAATGAGCCCCTTTCCTCTCTCTCCTCCCTAAATGTCTGGAGCAGTATGAGCCCCTTTCCTCTCTCTCCTCTTTTCATGGCTGGAGCAGGATGAGCCAATTTCCTCTCTCTCCTCCTTACATGTCTGGAGCAGTATGAGCCCCTTTCCTCAATCTCCTCCTTACATAGCTGGAGAAGGATGAGCCCCTTTCCTCTCTCTCCTCCTTACATGCCTGGAGAAGGATGAGCCCCTTTCCTCTCTCTCCTTTTTACATGTGTGGAGTAATATGAGCCTCTTTCCTCTCTCTCCTTCTTACATGGCTGGAGCAGTATGAGCCCCTTTCCTCTCTCTCTTCCTTACATGTCTGGAGCAGTATGAGCCTATTTCCTCTCTCTCCTCCCTGCATGGCTAGAGCAGTATGAGCCCCTTTCCTCTCTCTCCTGCCTGCATGTCTGGAGCAGCATGAGCCCCTTTCCTCTCTCTCCTGCCTGCATTTCTGGATCAGTATGAGCCCATTTCCTCTCTCTCCTCTTTACATGGCTGGAGAAGGATGAGCCCCTTTCCTCTCTCTCCTCCTTACATGGCTGGAGCAGTATGAGCCCCTTTCCTCTCTCTCCTCCTTACATGGCTGGAGAAGGATGAGCCACTTTCCTCTCTCTCCTCCTTACATGGCTGGAGAAGGATGAGCCTCTTTCCTCTCTCTCTTCCTTAGATGGCTGGCGCAGTATGAGCCCCTTTCCTCTCTCTCCTTCTTACATGGCTGGAGCAGTATGAGCCCCTTTCCTCTCTCTCCTCCCTGCATGGCTGGAGCAGTATGAGCCCCTTTCCTCTCTCTGCTCCTTTCATGGCTGAAGTAGGATGAGCCCCTTTCCTCTCTCTCCTCCTTACATGGCTGGAGCAGTATGAGCCCCTTTCCTCTCTCGCCTCCCTGCATGGCTGGAGCAGTATGAGACCCTTTCCTCTCTCTCCTCCCTGCATGTCTGGAGCAGTATGAGCCCCTTTCCTCTCTCTGCTCCTTTCATGGCTGAAGTAGGATGAGCCCCTTTCCTCTCTCTCCTCCTTACATGGCTGGAGCAGTATCAGCCCCTTTCCTCTCTCTCCTCCCTGCATGGCTGGAGCAGTATGAGCCCTTTTCCTCTCTCTCCTCCTTACATGGCTAGAGCAGTATGAGCCCCTTTCCTCTCTCTCCTCCTTGCATGGCTAGAGCAGTATGAGCCCCTTTCCTCTCTCTCCTGCTTGCATGGCTAGAGCAGTATGAGCCCCTTTCCTCTCTCTCCTCCTTACATGGCTGGAGCAGTATGAGCCCCTTTCCTCTCTCTCCTGCCTGCATGTCTGGAGCAGCATGAGCCCCTTTCCTCTCTCTCATTACATGGCTGGAGTTGTATGAGCCCCTTTCCTCTCTCTCCTCCTTACATGGCTGGAGCAGGATGAACCCCTTTCCTCTCCTCCTTACATGGCTGGAGCAGAATGAGCCCCTTTCCTCTCTCTCCTCCCTAAATGTCTGGAGCAGTATGAGCCCCTTTCCTCTCTCTCCTTTTTGCATGTCTGGAGCAGTATGAGCCCCTTTCCTCTCTCTCATTACATGTCTGGAGCAGTATGAGCCCATATCCTCTCTCTCCTCCCTGCATGTCTGGAGCAGCATGAGCCCCTTTCCTCTCTCTCCTGCCTGCATGTCTGGATCAGTATGAGCCCATTTCCTCTCTCTCCTCCTTACATGGCTGGAGCAGTATGAGCCCCTTTCCTCTCTATCCTCCTTACATGGCTGGAGAAGGATGAGCCCCTTTCCTCTCTCTCCTCCTTACATGTCTGGAGCAGTATGAGCCCCTTTCCTCTCTCTCCTCCCTGCATGGCTGGTGCAGTATGAGCCCCTTTCCTCTCTCTCCTCCTTGCATGGCTAGAGTAGTATGAGCCCCTTTCCTCTCTCTCCTCCTTGCATGCCTAGAGCAGTATGAGCCCCTTTCCTCTCTCTCCTCCTTACATGGCTGGAGCAGGATGAGCCCCTTTCCTCTCTCTCATTACATGGCTGGAGTAGTATGAGCCCCTTTCCTCTCTCTCCTCCTTACATGGCTAGAGCAGTATGAGCCCCTTTCCTCTCTCTCCTCCTTGCATGGCTAGAGCAGTATGAGCCCCTTTCCTCTCTCTCCTCCTTACATGGCTGGAGCAGTATGAGCCCCTTTCCTCTCTCTCCTCCTTGCATGGCTGGAGCAGGATGAGCCCCTTTCCTCTCTCTCCTCCTTGCATGGCTGGAGCAGTATGAGCCCCTTTCCTCTCTCTCCCCCTTAAATGGCTGGAGCAGTATGAGCCCCTTTCCTCTCTCTTCTCCTTGCATGGCTGGAGCAGGATGGGCCCCTTTCCTCTCTCTCCTCCTTGCATGGCTGGAGCAGGATGAGCCCCTTTACTCTCTCTCCTCCCTGCATGGCTGGAGCAGTATGAGCCCCTTTCCTCTCTCTCCTCCTTACATGGCTGCAGCAGTATGAGCCCTTTTACTCTGTCTCCTGCCTGCTTTCTTTTGCTTTAATCATGGGGGTAATGTCTGGAGCTCCTTAAAGCATCTTATTAGGTGACATATAAGGACTACTGTTCATGGATATATGATTATAAACCTAGAAACGAATTCTGGGTGATTTGTGGAAGCAAAATTGAACCTCTGACATCAGGTTCCCCATTACCTTCAATTAAAATAAACTCTGACTTTATTTGGATCATTTTTAGTATGATTTTTTTTTCCTGATACATATAGTCAAATATAAATTATAATTCACGAGATAATACATGATACTTTATTCTCTGAAATCAGATAGACAAATAGAAAAGGCCATGCTACATTTTAGCCAAATTTAAAAACTCTAACAGATAAATGCTATACATTACAGAGAATTGATGACTTTGAGGGGTGGGGCAATCCCTCCTGGGTTCCTTGCACTGTAGAACAGTTGGCAGATGAACTTGTGTTTGATCATATCTGTCTGATTGAAACAATTTGTGCTCCATTACATTGGTGACCACCTCATCATGTATCCAAAAAAAAACAATTCAAGGGTATAAACCGGGGGGCATAAGGTGAACTCTGAAGCAAGAATTACACAGGCAGTCCCTGAGTTACAAACATCCAACTGATGTGCAACTCACATTTACAAATAGAGGTTATTGCAGGTGATAGGTGAATACACCTGTCCCAACTTATGTGCAAATTCCAATAAAGAACAAACCTACAGAAGCTATCTAGTGCTTAGCCTGGGGACTGCCTGTAGATGGAGAATGTGGTGCGCTGCAGTGGAAGCAGCACTCTCCTTAGACAGCCTTCGTGGGGAGGTTTCCCCCAGGAGAGGTTTCTGGGCTGGGGCAGTCCCTGCTGGCAAGTGCCTCCCTGTAACTGTGGTTGTGCCTGCTCAAAATACAGAGCAGCAGTCTTTATCTGCAGGGCATGACCAATGTTATGTGTTCAGTTTATCCTCAATTAGTATTTACTGAATCAAATTTGGGCTGTGATTTGAAGCAGGCTGCAAAGCACACTGCTTCTAAAATGCCTCTTATACTGAAAGTGCAGAAATTTGCTTCTTCTTTCCATGAAGACATTGAAGACATTTTAGGACATAAATATGTTGTCTTGAAGCAGAGCACAGTTAGCAATTATCAAACATTATCACCTCGTTAGTTTGCCAGTCAGCTAACATCTCCTTTCATTAGGACAGAAGAAAGTTTGGCTTTCTAAGATGGGAAAACTTTGCTACAGAAGGTTAATAAGTTCAGAGAAAAATGATTTACCAAAGTCTTATAAACATATAGAGAGAGTTGAATTTGAAGGTCCGCTCACTGAACACATCCATTTGAAAAAGAATATTGAGTCTCCGTATGTGCCACACTGAGAGCTTGGTCTGGAATCAGATTGCACCATTTGCTGTGAGACCTTGAACAAGTTATTCAAAGCCTTCATTGTTTTCATGTATGGTACAAAGATTAATGATTCCTATCTTTCAAGGTTGTTATGATGTGAGCATCACACACAGGTACACATTTCACTTGAGATGCACAAATCCTGGTGCATAACTGGTGTTCTACAAGCATAGCAATTGCAAGAGGAAGCCAGCACAGCATCCTGCAACCTGGGACTAGTCTGGCACGGAATGAGTTCACAGCTCTACCACTCACTGGCTGCTACTTAGGGCATATTGTTAACCAATTTTGTTTCTGTTTCTCTGCCTGTAAATGGGCAGTAACACAGATGTTCCCATGTCATAAGATACATTCTTGACAGATAACATGCCGAAGACTCACTTTGCTTAGCACTGCTGGGTGGCAAAAGTGACCACACATAGCTTTCCTGGCAATTTCCCAGTTATTGTGTTAACCAGTGTGATGTAAATGTGTCAACCAGTCTGTGAAACTAGTGTATGATGTCCCATGATCATATTAATGTACACAGCTATGATTTAATAAAAAAAAAAAAGTAACCACACAAACTGAAACTGGGTAAAGTGAACTTGATAACTCATGAGAAAAACAACGATAGTTCCATGACCTCTAATATCTTTTGTCAGATCAGTGTTTTGTCTTTTCCAAGTTTTTTTTTTTGAGACAGAGTGTCAAGGTGTTGCCCTGGGTATGTGGAGTCATAGCTCACAGCAACCTCAAACTCTTGGGCTCAAGCAATTCTCTTGCCTCATCCTCCCAAGTAGCTAGGACTACAGGAACCTGCCACAACATGGGGCTATTTTTATTGTTGTTGTTGTTGTTGTTGCAGTTGTCATCGTTCTTTTAGCTGGCCTGGGCTGGGTTGGAACCCACTAGCCTCAGTGTATGTAGTCAGCACCCTACCCACTGAACTAGGGGCGCCACGGTCTTTTCTGAGTCTTGAAGCTGTTGTGGACCATTGGTCTGCATAATGGGTGACCACATAATGTAATAGAAGCTCAGTGATTAGTGTTTCTTAGTATTCTTATGAAATTGGACCACAGAAGTCATCCTGAGGGGCACATACCATTGTCTGGCTGCATAAAGAGCATGGTACAGGTTGTACCAGAATGAAGGACACCTAGCACTAGGGAAGAAAAGGCATCACCGTATATTATTGTCACCTGTGGCATAATTTTGCCAATGGCTGGGATTCATTTCATCCCCCCAAAAGCTCCACCTTTCCCTATTGCCAAATCTACATTCAGGTCATTCAATCTAGACATGAGGATCTTTATAGAGGTCAGTATAAGATGCTTCAAAAATAACTGAGTTATAAACTCAAAAAAAGTACATTTTGTAAAAATATATGTGAGAAAATTATACCTATGTGTGTGTATATAAACACACATATACAGTAGACTTTAGAACCTCTGTATGTTGACCACCCTGGGAACTGTAACTAACTAGTCAAACACACAGAGGTGGTCAACATAAGGAACTTCCATGGAGTACATCAAGTACATGTCAGGTGGTCAAGGTAGACAGGTGGTCAGCTATGGGAGTTCTATACGTTTATATATCAGACATAAACATCTTTATAAAGGTTGATATGTGACTCTTCAAAAATAACAATCTTTTAAACTAAATACACGTGAATGATAAAAACTTCCCTGGCTTTCAGAGATTGGCTTGCGTGTATGTTACTGATAGATTCAGCTGCCTACACCGACTTCCTCCAGCTTCCTTCCCCCTTTCTAACAGAGTTCCAATTGTGTGACAGTATCCATGCTCTTTGGTAAAGTCATATGTGCCCTGGGGAAGATTGCCTCCTTCTGTAATACCTGAGAATTCCTCCCAATTGTTTTGATGCAGTGGTACTCCATGTTTGGTCCAGGGGTCATGGGAATGTATCACAGACCTTGCATGGACTCCTCTGGGACAAAACCATCTCCATTTTTACAGGAGATATTATCTGCCTTCCTCACTCTCATTCCTCTACCCATGTAATGTGAAGTTTTTCAGAGACTGTGTTAGGTTTGATGGTGTCATCTCTGGGACAGTGGAGCTTGCAGTGTGGTTCTTGTTTTAAGTTTCTCGGCTTTAATTTCTAATACAGGAGACACAGATAGATGATTAAGTAGATCCAAATATCCAAAATCACTTTAGGTTTCTTTTAAAGTAGAAAAGCGACCAAAAACTTTGAAAACTTCTGGCCTAAGCAAAAGACGATGGTCCATTTCTCTTGTCAGTGATTGAATTCGACATAAAAATGTGACACAATCTGACTAATAGGAGGAATTCTGCAAGGTAGCTGAGCATATGTCATTCTGAGAAAGGATTCTCCATTTTTAACACATTGATTTCCACATTAGAAAAAACACTCTCTCCCCACCTTGGGACCACAGTGTTTTATTACAAAAACAGAATAAAAACTTGGAAAACAAAATGATCCTGAAACGTGCATCGATTAAAAAAATACAGAAAAACTTCAAGTTACTAATGTAAAAAAGAAGGTGAAAAATGGAAAGATAGTTCATAAGGATAAAGTTTCTTTCTTGACTTCTCAAGCCTAAGTGTAATTTAAAGGTAAACATAAATAGAAAAATGAAATTTATTGACTTCTATTCATTTAATCCACATTTTTAGAATTAAATTGTTAATAGTAAGTATTAATTGTAACAATACGAACATCAGCCAGTAAAATTTTCACAAACCAACTGCAGGGGTTTGCCCAGAGGGCTGCCTATCATGTAACATGTGTGCCACAGCATGGCACCGTGAGTTACCTGTGCACCACACTGTTCCCTAAGTTCAAGAGGCTTGTAAGTTATATATGGCCCAGCTTCAAAGCTAACATGAGCTAAATACAACTCACATGGAAGTTAATGTGTTAAATAGAGACATAGACAGTAGACATTTTTTTCTCTTTCCTCTAGACATTGTTGCATCTGGATTAATGCCTAGAACAGCATGATCACTGTACTCCATCCCGGGAATGAGAAAGCTGCAGGGAAGGGAGGGGCTGGCATCCTGTTCCCAGAGCTCTTCTTGCCTCTACACTTAGTTGCCAGAGATAATTAATCCTTGTATTGTTTAGATCCATGTAAGGTGGATTTTCTGTTTCCTGACATAGAAAGTCTCCTAGTAAATGCAACTATGCCTCCCTCTGTAATAAAGAAATAACATCAAATCACTGAGGGTGCCCAATATGGCTTTCATTTTTTGTTGCTGTTTCTGTTAATAGCACAACTTGTAACTTTCCGTTAGAGTATATTTTTATGGATTATTTTTGAGCTCTGCTATAAGATTCTCTGTTAGTATACGCAGTATGTTTCAATCCTTTCCTTTAACAATGGAAACAACAAACATATAAACAAGTCCACATGAGTCACTTGGTTCTGACCTCAAATCAACAAACACCCTAGGAGGAATTATTATTATTATTTTTTTCAATTGCAAAAGAATATGTTTCTACATCAACTTGCAAATTCCAATGTTAAAGCCAGAAAAGTAATTTATATATGGAAAATAAACAGAATTAGAATTGGGACTATGATACCTAGAATTCTTAAATTTGGATTTGTTGCTAAGGTTTCACTGATGCAGTGGTCACGGGTCCTGTACGCATAGAAGGGCCTTTATATAATGCATGTAACCAAGCAACCCAATTACAAAGTGAAAAATTAGTTTAGCCAGTGAGTTGTTCGGTTGAAATGATGCATTCTCAAACGGTAGGCTTTTGCTTACTAAATCGACCTTTCTCTGGCTTCTTGTATTGCGCATCAGCAACCATGTCTTCACTGGAATCCATGATTCCACTTACCTGGATGTTGGCATTTTTACTTAAGAGTCATGAAGACCTACGAGGGGCCCAACATTATGTAATCAACCCAAAATGTTCATTTCTCCACTTCTATGTGAAGAAATAGCCTATTAATTGCAAACAAAACAGTTACACTTTCTTCATGAAATTCATGGTCTACAGTGGAATATAAAAGATGACTCAGTAATTACAGACACAGGAAACACATGCAGTTATGAAGTTGGTGGAAAGGAGTTAGGGAAGTGAATCCGTGTCCATGGTAGAGAATTAGGGAATAGGAAGGAGAATGTGTTCCTGAGGAGGGTGCCCAGAGAAGTCCTTTCCAGGGAGGAGACTTCCAGCCTGACACCCCAAGGAATGGCACCTGTCAGGCCACCTTTGGGGGACACCTCCCTAGCAGCACGAATCTGTGCATGTAGGCCCCATCTCATTACAAACAGCCAAGACTCTGACACATAACAGCCAAACTCACATTACCACTCGGATTCCATATAAACAGTTCATTTGGCTTTAGGAACCAATACAATGCTAAGAATGAGTAGAAATCTCCCATGTGTACTCACGGCAGGGCTGTAAGAAACTTGAAGGAGATACTAATCAGAACATGGCTGGTCTCATCAAAGAGTGCGTTCTGGGAAACAGGTGTGAGTGTAAATATAAAAGTAAAGACGCAGTAAGTTTATAATGTCCAGAATGAAGATGTTTGAGATTATAAATATGTATATTCACAAACATATATTACATATACATAAATATCACTGGTTAGGCTGCATTACTGTTGATATTAAGTACAATTTGTTTCTCTATTCATTAACTTATTTTACTACTGATAACACTCTTTGTGTTTGGGCTTGTGTTTCAGCTGATGGGAATGAAGTTCTGTAAAGGGAAGGCATTCTGAGAGCAAGAAGGGAGGACAGATGTTAAAGTGAAGGAAAAGCAGTGTAATAGACATAAGAGAAATGCCTTCAGCATGCAAAAGTCCTTAACTTTACTTGGCTCCTACTTTCGTCTCTTCAACACAATCTTTTTCCATACTGAAGACAGAGCGAACCTTACTTTTCAGTGTTTTGAATGGATACACTTATTTCCTCTATGTCTTGTATGGATTTTGCTTTGTGTCTGGAACATTCTAACCACCTTCTATTTATTTAAATACATTTATTCCAAGCAATCTTTCCTAAATCAGTGTTCTCAACATATAGACCATGAACAACCTATATCACAATTGCCGAACAATGTGTTTTTAAAAATGCAGATATTTGCACACGTGTCTACTGAATGAGTAGAGACCTACAGCTATGGGTCATAATACGTTTTCCTGGAAGTTCTTTTTCATTCTCAGTTTAATCCCTGGTGCCCTAGATTGTATCAGGGGTCCCTTTTACTCTCTCACCACAATGATCTCCCTCTACTAAAGATATATTGCCTGGAATCACTGGGTGCCTGCTAAATTAATCCTCCAAAATGACTGAGAGCTCACAGAGATGGGGGAATGTCTGTTTGTAGTCATTGTAGTTGTCATCAAATGCAAAGCTGTGGTTGCCAAAGGCAGCTAATAAATAAATGTGTGTTTTGGAGAAAACAGTAGAAGTTCTCCAGGATGTAAAGGGACGGAAAGGCCTTCCAGGCAGAGAGAACAGCATGTGCCTGGTATGTAGCCCAGGCAGGGTTGAGTGGGTGGGTAGAGAACATGTGTTCGTGAATGGCTGTAAATCAGGCTAATAAGTTAAGGATTCTGTTTAGCTTATTGATAATCTGTATGTACAGAAAGGTGTTAGCATAGCATAATAGGAAAAATAGGAGAGTAAGGGTCAAGAGACCTAAGTTCCAGGCCCAATTGGACTGGTTAATTTACTTTAGACAGTTATTTGTCTTTATATGTCTTGTCTTTCCTAAGAGAAAATTTGTTATAATTATCTCACTCCTTCTCATTTCACAAGGGTAGAATATTTACATAGGACATGCAAATGAGCATACCAAGGAAAGCATAAAAATCATGAAGCAAATGCTGGATTTGTACGTGTGTTTCTGTGTGTTGTGTGCATACGCATGTGTTTAATGCAGTTGGCCATCCCTCTTTCAGGATGGAATGATTTATCTGAGAGGCACAGTCCTTGAACTTTGTACACTCCTACAAGTAGTTCAGTTTTCAGTCTGAACTGTTTGTCCTTTACCTGAAAGGACAATGAGCGCTGGAGGGAAAAACTGTCTACTGGTACACACAGCTCAGACACTCCATTAACATCAGGCCCCTTTATCTGTGTTTTATCTTGGTACAACGTTTTACTCTTACATACCCAGTTGTGTGGGTCTGCCTGGCTTGTATTATGACACTTCAAGATTCAAATGTCATGGTGACTTTTGACATACAGCAAATTGCTATGTTTTATCCTAGAACAATGGCTATTTTTATCAAATTGCTGATCTTTTCTTCTTTTTATAATGTAAAAAAATTACCCAAAAACCCACCTGCATAAAATTAGCCTGGATTCATTCTATCGGTCTCTTCCTGTCAAACAGTTGCAAACTTCACAGTTGTGACTGGGTGAAGTGTTGTGCATTCTAGGCCAAACTGGTGCAGTGCAACCTTGCTTTGCATCTACAGACCCACCGAGTTTAATAGAGGAGCACAGCTAGACTTTGAAGAAATAAGAGTGTTTGCAAATTGATGTAGAAAGTCAAGTTTGTAAATGCCTGAAAAAGTCTACAATAAATTCATCAACTGAATTATTCAAAGTTTGAGCATTGCATTTATTCAATTGGAAGTCAGTAGGAAGTACAGATTGAATAAATGATTTCACAGCAAGCACATCAGCACTTACACCTTAGTTCCAAAAGCAGTGACTTGGGCACATTGAGGGGCATTGAGTCCAGGCAAAGGTGTTTGAAACTGATGAACAGTAGGAAAAGGAAAAGACACTATTATTCTAACTGTTGCTACTGCTAATAATAAAATGCATTTATTATGGTGAGCTGTTATCCAGACGACAAAATTGCAGTTAGAAGGAGTAAATTCAAGAGATCTATTGGACATCCTGGTGACCACAGTTAATAACAATATACCGAATACATCAAAATTGCTGAGAGAAGATTTTAAGTGTGTTCATCACACAGAAACATAGAAACATAGGATTAAATATGTGAGGTGATGTGTGCGTTAAATAACTTGGCTTAGCCATTCCACAATGTGTATATGTATCAAACACCAGGCTGTATAGCATAAATGCAAACAGATCCACCCATCTTCAACCTGCACCTTTCAGTACCTAGGCTGCTTTTATATCACTGTTTCAAGGCAGGAAGAGAAAATCAAGAGAGAATCAGGAGCTGTATTTTGATGATATGAGGTTGACAATTATGTTCATGAACTCATCCTAGAAAAGGTGCTACATACCTCATTGCTGAATATCATTATTGTCACCGGTTGGCCGAGGGGAGCACTTTGAAGGTGACCATAGTGATATTCAGCAATGAGGTGTGTAGCACTTTTTCTAGGATGAGTTTGTGAACTTAATTGTCCAAACTTGTATTTAAAGTATATTATGGGAAAGAAACTAAGTCATATTTAAATAAAATGTTTGGACATGGCACAGGTTTTCTCTTCTAAGATACCTGTGGTTTCTCAAGGTGATGACAGAGATTGTGAAAAGAAATCTTGTAACTCTTGTTTGGATGAGATGTTTGTATGCTAGCAGAAAATCTTGGAAAATGTGGTCCTTTTCAGTGGTGGATTCTTGGCTTGTGTTCCCATTTACCTCTCACCCTTTGAGGAGCCCCATTCGCTGGGAAGTTTCCTTCGATAGTCATTCCCTGGCTCAGCACATACAATTGTCCCCTGCCCAACTCTGTGGGAATCTAATGCAAATGTAACCTAAAACCTGAACAAAATGGATTAGGAAATACATTTGTCTTTAATGAAATACAGAGTTCAGTGAATTTTGTGAGGAATTCAACCAAAAGAACTTGCATTTTTCTTAGTTTTTATAGCTTATTTCTTTTTAGATGATTTATGTAAAATTATTTTACTCTACATAGAAGATATTTTGGAGCTTGTCTTGGAGGCAGCCTTGCTTAGATGAAGTGCTGAATTTAAAATCACGAGGACAGGTTTAAATCCAAACCGTGCCACGTTATATCAGTACCTATTTTACTTCACTGAGTCTCAGTTGCTTCACGTGTAAATTTTGAAGGATGATAACATATACCTGGAAAAACTTTTGAAAGAAATAAAATATAATATTTTAACAATAATTATTACAGTTTTGCATAGTAGCTATCCAATGAGTGACGAATGTTGAGTTTTTGGTAGCTGTTCAAAATATCCTTTAGATCAAGTAATTATTCCCTCCCATGTATTAGTTAACACTATTATAAGAAGAAAAAAATCATTTGGAGCTATCCTAACTTTGGTTTTGTTTGTGTTTTTGCCTCTCCATTCATCTAAAAATCTAAGGCATCGTTACCGCGGGGCTCCTGCTGAAGAATATTTTCTCCTGTCAAGGCTTCTTTTTTCTCTGTTTGTTTTTGGAAATACCTCAAGATTTCTATCCTTATTATATATCTAGAATAAACACCCTTTCCTAGAGATAGGACTTTATTTAAAACATTTATTCCTTTAAGAAGAGAGTGTCCTCTTCTGGCACTTCCCCTGATTTATCTATGTACCTATTCTTGTACCTGAAGTTTCATCACTGTCCCTACAGTGATGTCCTCCAAGGACCTTGACACCAATGTAGGCTCCTTTCCAAATGAGTTCTGGGAATAGCATCTGTCCATTTTGACTTAGACCTTTCAGGCAAAGCTACAGTGTCATGTCACTTTCCACAATTTTGAAATCCTGCAATTCAAAAACTTTATAAAAGTTGGTAAGTTTCTCCTCTTGTCTTGTAACTCATCATCTAAATACAAATGAACTCTAGTGCCGCCCCTGGCTGACTACCAGTCAGTAGCTAATGTGTACTTGGAACCGTAGTTCGGTCCCTGGAATTCTGTGTCACCAGCAAACTGCACCCAGTCTGCCAAAGCTTCTGGATTTGGAAGACTGTTGCCCAATAAGCACTTCACATGTGACACATTCTTTTAAAGCTCATAATAACAAATAAACATCTATGATATTTGTGTAAGTGACAGATATGTACTACCACTGTGGGATGTTTTTTGAATATTTGGAAGACTGCAGTTTCACCCAAACCTCAGTGTGTTCTTATACTTGGGTAACAGTGACGTGTCATGTCTTTATTGAATCTTCATTATTGGTACCTGGAAAGTTCTCACAGGAACTCAGACATGAACTTATAGGCCCACAAAGATGTTCATGTCCTAATCTCCAGGATTCCTTCAAAGAGAAATTAGGCTTCAAAAGGAATTAATGTTGCTAAACAGCTGCATCTACAATAAAGAGATGATCACGCATTATTGGGACCAAGGCAGTGTAATCACAAGGGTCCTAGAAGTAAAAGGAGTGTTAAGTTGAATTTTGGTAATTCCAGGTTGAATTGACTAAGACACAGAGAAATGAAACATTGCTTGTCTTGAAGATAGAAAAGGGGGCGATCAGCCATGGAATGTGGGTGGCTTGGAGGAGCCAGAAAAGCCAGAGAAATATAGTCTACCCAGATCATCTAGAAGTTCAGCCTACTGGCTCCTTAATTTTTAGCTCCATGAGAGCTGTGCCAGACTTCTAATTTACAGAACTGTAAGATAATAAATTTGTGATTTAAGCCTCAGGTTCCCAGACCCTGGGCCACAGAGAAGGACCCATCCATTACTGTTGGGTGAGGAAAGCTATTAACAGCTGTTCCCTAACACAAGCATCACCACCTGAGCTTTGCCTCCTGCCCTCCCTCCTCTGGCCATGGAAAAATTGTCCCTCATGCCAAAAAGGTTGGGGACCACTGTTTTAAGCTGTGTGTAAGAGTTTGCTGTAATTTCTCATAGTAGCCACCTGACAAATGCACATGTTTCTTTCTTTATTATGTTAATATGAGAAGGATAATCAATTAGTTGAGTACATATGGATATTGAAGAAGAGTAAAATCAGGCCAAAACTAGCAAAAGCCTTATTAGGGAAGGTTAATTTCTTATTTCCTTCTTTATACTCCTCACATGTTCTCCTAATACTGCTAGTATAATGCATGTTTAAAGATAAATGGAGAGTTTCATTAACACTTTATGAATTGTCTAAGTATGTAATTTGTACTTGTAGACAGAAAAGTCCCAGCCCCCTTCCAAAATATAAACAAATTATTGTAATAAAATAACCATTTGATCCATCAGGTATGTTAAAACTATTACACCTTAAAAAATGGCTCATTATGCATTGCAGTTTTGTGTAACTGCATCATAGCAATTTGTTCCAACAACCCCTTTTAAGACAAACGAATAGGATTCTAAGTAATCTCACCACAAATCTTGAAAAAAATGAGACATTTGATCTTGCTATGAATCTCAAATGATTGCCTTTTCATCTTTTATAAAGACTCAGAGATACTTTGGGAAGTTTAAGGAGGCCATAAAATACCCATGCTCACGAATCAGTTCCATAGACAGAACTAAGGAGGTAGAAATCTGAAATAGAAGGTCAGTCTGTATAGGTGACTTAAAACAATGAACATGATAAATCTCGGGAAGGACAACGTTGACTTCTAATTTCTCTAACTATTCATTTTCTTTCTCCTGGTCCATGTTTGAGTAAAATGTTGTAATAAGCACTTGATATGCTTGCACTAATCACCAGCTTCCATAGATAAATGGTAATGGGGATAATGATACAAATTCAATAAAATATCTAGAGTACAGAACAGATTTATTATCTTTGTTACAGTTCATAAAATACATGAATGAAAATTTAGAAGTTTGGAACATTTTTCTTTTAAAGCAGAGATGGCCCCAGCAGATTTCTATGAAACGTGGTTGATAAATTGATGCTGGTAGTGGTGGTGGAGCTGGGAAGAGGAGGTGAAGAATAACAAGATAATTTCTGTAACTTTAGACATCAATCAAAGAGGACATGCAGTATACTTTGAAAAAAGGAAAAGGTCTCTTATTGTATTTTTACGCTGCAGAGAATCATAGATTGGATTCTGAAGTTGCTAAGGCGAACAGCCTGGGGTTCGTTGGATGTCTATCTTCAGTCCAGTACAACCACGTAGCACCCCTGAAGGCAGCCCTGCGCCATGCCACCGTCGCACCTGTGACTGTCCAGGGGACCTTGACAGAATCCAGCTGTGGCTCCCTGGTGGACTCAGATGTGAATGCAGTGACCACTGTGCATTCTTCATCAGGTACGTTCACAAGAATGACCGTTGGAGCTTACCTCAGTAGCACTACTTTCAGGGTCTTCGAGAAGCTTCCAGGTTAAACATTAAAACGTTTGGCTAATATGACTCAATTTCTTACCTTTTTACATGTGCTTAAAAACATGATAAACATGATTTCTTATGTTTTTTTTTTTTTTTTTAGCATAGTTAATGTAAATCCACTTTTAGTATGACTAGTACTTAGAATGAAAAGCATAGTTGCATATATGGTCTAAGCATTGTGGTGCAATTGCACTAGTCACCAGTTTTCATAGATACATGGTGATATACTTTACACTATATACATTATACAGGGTGGAGATAAAGTTTGTGTGCAATTTAAAATAGTTTAGCATAGTGAATTGCACATGAACTTTATGTTCACCTTGTTGATGCATTGTGTATGTGCACGTGTGTCCATAGTCACTGCTGTTTGAATGGTTAATGCTATAAGGATGGAAGTATTTAGGGGACAAGGAGGCAGCAGATTGGTTGCTGAACTAATATTATAATTTATGTGTTAAAATCAGGCTTAGTTTATCCAGCATTATTGAAGAATAATTGACCATAAAAATTGTATATATTCAAGGTGTTCAATGTGATGATTTGATAAATACATGAAATTGTGATGTTATCATCACAATGAAATCCATCAACTCATTCATTATCACACACAGTTACCCTTTGTGTATGTTTGTTTCTGGGGAGGGCACTTGAGATTTACTCTCTTAGCAAATTTCAAGTAAATAATGTAGTATAATGAGCTACACATTAGAGCAACAAAATGTATTCATCTTCAAATAAAGTTTCTGCCCATCACCCAGCATCTCTGTTCTTCCCCCTCTACAGCCCCAGGAAACCACAGTTCTAACCTCTGCTTCTATGAGTTTGACTCTTTTGGATTGATTCCACATATAAGTGAGGTCATACAGTGTGTGTCTTTCTTTGTCTGACTTATTTCACTTGATATAATGTCTTCAGGTTTATTCACGTTGTCACAAATAACATGATCTTTTTTTTTATAAAGCTGAACAATATTCCATTGTTTTTATATACATGTATTTATTAACCTATATATAGATATTGTGATATGCATCTACAAAACAATGAAATATTATTTGGTATACATATAAAATAATTCTATATGTATTCAGTATATATGTATACGCATGCATACATATATAACAAAACATCTTTATCTATTCATTCATGGACAGGGACTTAGATTATTTCTATGTTTAGCTACTGTGAATGATGCTACAATGAACA
The DNA here is from genome assembly GCA_963574355.1 of Loris lydekkerianus. Lineage (NCBI taxonomy): Eukaryota > Metazoa > Chordata > Mammalia > Primates > Lorisidae > Loris > Loris lydekkerianus. The sequence continues at coordinate 16,498 of CAUYPK010105554.1, forward strand.
CATGAGCGCAAATAGCTAGAGGCATCATACTCCCTGATTTCAAACTATATTGCAAAGCTATACCTTCAGAACAGCATGACCCTGGCTTCAAAAGAGACACATAGGCCAATGGAACAGAATAGACAGCTCAGAAATATACTCAGCATATATGTTCAACTAATTTTTGGTGAAGATTTCCATAATACAAAATGGGAAGAGGTTGTAATTTCAATAAACTGTGCCAGGAAACCTGGAATCCACCTGCAAAAGAATAAAATTGAATCTTTGTCTCACATTATATAAATTAACTTGAAATAGACTTAGCATTAAATTTAAGACCTGAAACTTAAAATCCTGGAAGGAAACAGGGACTAAGTTCCTTGGCACTGGTCTGGACAGTAATCTCTTTGGATATGACACCAAAAGGAAAAAAAAAAAAAAAAAGGGACTATATCAAACTAAGAAGTTTCTGAACATAAAAGGAAACAATAGACAAAATGAAAAGGCAACCTACAGAATGGAAAATATTTGATCATATATCTGATGAGGGATTAATATCAAAAACATATAAAATATACATACAACTTAATGTCAAAAAAGAAGAAAAAATTAAAATGAATGAAGGACCTGAATAGACATTTTTTAAATAAAGACTTACCTGTAGCCAACAAGTATGTGAGAAGGTGCTTGACATCACTAATCTAGAGAAATACAAATTGTAGCCACAAGAAGATAGGATAGTAGCTCACACCTGTTATGAGAACTGTTATAAAAAAGGCAAGAATAAGAAGTGAGGAGATGTGCAGAAAAGGGAGCTCTTGAATATTCTTGGTGGCAATGTAAACTGATATAGTCATTATGAAAAATAGTATAGAGTTTTCTCAAAAAAAAATAAATTAAAACTAAAATCCTACTTTTGGCTATGTAACCAAATTACATTACTGAAATTATGTCAACCTTTCTGAGAAATAGGTAAATCACACAGTACTATATCCATATATCTTCTCCTACTTTACCACTCCTTAAAATGACTTTTATCTTTTCTTCATCACCATCATTTTAGATATCTTGAAATGTATATGGGGTTTGTTTTAGTCAGGTATGATAGTCCAGCAGACACAAAGAAGGAATAGGGGAGAGTATAGAACAGAGACTGTGTTGTGACTTCCATGGGCAGGAACGGGTGAGGCTGGGTAGGCTTCAATAAATCTAAGAGTTAGAATTAATAACCTGACTTAATGTATATTAATATATCATCAGCAAAATAAGCAGAATGGAGAAATTGGGCTAAACTCAAGGGTACATTGGTTTGAAAACATGAACTAACTAAGGGAGGAACCAATGTAAGCTGGGGTAAGAGAAAGGGCTGTGATCTAAACCCAGATGGACTGTTAAGATTTGAAATAATCATGGTGCACATAAAGGTGGATTGATCAATGAAGGACCTTGTGTGAGGTGGTGGTCCTGCAAGATTATAATATAAAAAAATTCCCATGACCCAGTGAAATTGTAGCCACCCTAACATCTAAGCCCAACATATTATTCGGGTGTTCCTGATGATACTGACATAAACAACATACCTCTTGATCAGAGCCTTAGGCAAGTCCTTGAGAAGGCATTGTTGTCACAGGGGATGACAGCTCCTTGTATGTTACTGTCCCCACAGACCTTCTAGTGGGACGAGATTTGGAAGCAGGAGACAGTGATATTGATAGCACTGCCTTTGTGGAGACGTAGGCTAATGTGTGTGTTTGTTTCTTCATTTTCAATAAAACACGATTTCCAAGTAAAAAATACCATATATACTTGAGAATAACCCGAGTTTTTTCGGCACAAAATTTGTGCCGAAAAACTCGAACTCGGCACAAATTTTGTGCCGAAAAAATTCAGCTTATACTCGAGTATATACAGTAATAAAGTATTTTAAAAATAGGCTAAAAGCTTATAGAATAAGTATATAAGGAAAATATTTTATACAGTTGTACAATGTGTTTTGTGTTTATATTTTAAACTAAGTGTTATTACAAAAAAGTCAAAGTGTTTTAAAAAATGTAATAGTTTACAAAGTAAAAAAGTGACAGCAAGCCAGAGTTCATTTATTATTGAGGAGAAGAATTTTATTTCATAAATTTAGTTTAACCTGTGTGTACAGTGATTATAAAGTCTAGGATAGTGCACGGTAATGTCCTAGGCCTTCACGTTCACCCACCACCCACTCACTGACTCACCTAGAGCAACTCCCAGTTCTGCAAGCCCAATTAACAGTAAGTTCTCTTTACAATTTTTTAAATCTTTTATACCATATTTTTACTGTACTTTTTCTATGTTTAGATACACAAATACTTACCACTGTGGTACAATTGCCTACAGTATTTGGTGCAGTAACATCTGCACAGGTGTCTAGCCCAGGTGTGTAAGAGGCTGTCCCACCTAGGTTTGTGCAAGAACATTCTGTGATGCTCATTCAATGATGAAATCTCCTAACAGCACATTTCTCAGAAAACATCCTCATCCTTAAGCAATGAAAGACTTGCATTGTAAAGAGCAGGAGGCATTCCAGGAGGCTGGGCTAGCACAGGGATATACAAGAAGAACAAGCTTGGCAGGACAGTAGGAGATAGGAGATAATGGAATAGTTTTAGTTCCCCTGCTCCCTTTTCCTCTGCCTCCTTTCCTTCTTCCTGCCTTCTACCTTCCTACGACCTTTCCCTTTCCCCTCTCCCTTCCTTTCTCTCCTAGTTCAAGGTCTCATATTCTACCTTCACTTTGTCTCTCACAGAGGGAGAGTAGGAAGATGGTGTCATCACCAGCATCACCCACTGACTCCATTGGGAGCTATGGTGACTGTCTGTGTTTATATGTTTGTCTGTGTGCGTGCATGTATGCTATCTAAGCATACAAAGATGACTAATAGTATTACCAAGTTCCAAGCCAAGTCCTCTCCATAGCTGCACCCTATCCATGTCACCGTCCAAACCCCTGCCCCAATGTAGCCCCTCTTTCCCTACCGTGCTCTTCTGGTTTGACCCATCAGAATCTCTCTCTTCTGCTAATTTGTTCTAGCTCCAGTTTCATAAGTTTAGGGAAAGACCCTCTGTAAACACCACAAACAGCATAACCCAGCCCATCTGTTAACTCAATCATGCAAGAAATACTGACCAGACATCTCTCAGGTGTCTCTGCGCAATGCAGTGTGGCAAGTGCTATGGTACTTAAAGTGTAAGTTCTGGTACTTTCCATCAGAAGATTGAGGTTAGGATGTGCACACTCACACAGGTGTGCATGTGTATGCAATTAATAATAACCAAAATTATAAGGAAAAGGAAGATTTATGGAACACTTACATTATGTCTGGTACTGTTTTAGCTTGCTATTTTCCTACAAAACCTTAGAAAGTAGACACTATTATTTTTTCCTACTATACAGATTTGAGAAATTTTAAATGCCACATGAGAGTTCTAATGGTGACACAAAATAGTGTATTATAAATTGCTAAATAACTTATTAATTATGAGCAAAGAAAGAGGATTGCCTTCTGCTGGGGCCTGCCCATGCACCATCTTGGTGCCTTTCCTGAAGCCTGCCCTGAATGCTCGGTGTGCCCTTGGACATGATGCTTTTGCTCATACCTTACATGGCAGTGACACCCTGGGCAATCCCTGCCTCATCAGTGCAGATTGTTCCTGAGGACTTTAATTTTCCAGGGCTTTTGTTCTTCCCTGGCAATAACTCAGAATCCTCTTGCAGCTGAAAACTCTTCAGCAAAAAGGCTCATGGAGTGGACATCACAAACTGTTGTCACACATAGGTCAGAAAAGCAACTGGAGACCTCAGGGACAAGCTGAGGGCATGTGGGCAGGGCACCATCAGCTGGTTCAACTCTTTATTCTGCAACTTACATGTCAACTGACAGGGTCATGAACTATGGGACGTGAGCAGTGTACTTGAAATGCTTTTTCCTTGCTCATGTTTATTTGGGTTTCTTGCAACATGCCAACTCACAAGTCTCTGAGAGCACCCAGATGTACAGGGGTGTCGGCCCCTCTCCACTCCAGAGGCCTTCTTCCAGTGCTGAGTGGGAAGTGAAGCTTCCTATGTGTTACTCCTTTCAGATCCTTTTGGGAAGACGGACGAACGAGAACCACTCACCAATGCAGTTCGAAGTGATTCCGCGGTCATTGGAGGTAAATCACTCACTGTTGCTGAAAACACATAGGCGCAAATGATTTTATACTTTGGTGAAAGTTCTCTGAAGCCCTCCTTAATTATGGCTTTCTAGCGCCCAGAACCCCACTTTCCTGCCTGACTGTGAGCCTTTCATGCATAGTGATATGGGCTGCATGATCAAAGGCACCCTCTCCCCTGACCCCAGGAGCTCTGTGGATTCCTCCCATCTCTGATTCATCAGGCAGCTGAGTGCTGAGTCAACAGCTGGAGCAGTTACTTACAGACTCAACAGGCATCCTATTCATCTCACCCGGTTGTCATTTTTCCTAAAGCACAAACAACACAGACCAATAAAACTACACACAGAAAAGGCGTCAGGCTGGGGCAGACAGAGTGGGGGAAGCTGCAGTCCCATAAGGTTTCCTCCAGCAAGAGATTTGGATTAGATCTAATGAGCAGGGTGAAGCCCACAGCACTGCAGTTTCAAATCCCGCAGCACACACGGTTACAGATGCAGACCTTGTCTGCTCAGCTGTGCGCTCAGCTCCCCACCTGCCCCCTGACTTTCAGTTCTGCTGCTTATTGGCCTCCTCGCTTTCTATTCTGCCCCAGGTTGGCTGCTGCCTGCTGTAGCTTGATTTTTCCATCTGGGTGTTGAAACCCAAAATGACTCACAAGCCTTGCTTAGTATAAGACTAAATCCATTTCCATCAGAGAACCATAACCCCAGCAGGTGCCCCTTTTGGCAGCCTAGATGAGCTGACCCATGGAAGATGGAGCTCCTCTTTAAAAGTCAACAGTATCCATTCATTTAACTTGTATTTAATGAGCCCAGCTATGGGTAAAGCCCTGTGCTAAATAGTGGGATCTGGAAATGGATGGGGTGGGGAGAGAATGGGTAAACAGATAACAACACAACCAGGAATAACTGTTCTAGGGTACAAATGGCTACAGAGGCACCATCGCAGGACCATGGTAAGAAAGGAACCCCACAGCCTCTCCCAGAGGATGTTCTTAAAACACTTGACCTGAATTTCTGCTTTAAAAAAGAAAGTCAAAACTGACTTTTGTTTGGCATTGAGAAATGTGGGAAATAATTTCATCACTGTTTTTCTTTCCCTAATTTCACATTTGACAAATGGGAAAAAGACTTTTGTGAGTGCTGACTCTTCCGTGGACAAGTATGTGCTCTGTGAGTCTCTTGGAAAGTCATTCCAGTCCCATAGGAAGCTCCCTGGAGACTTGTAAGGCCTCCAGCTGTGGCTGTCCTGTGCACTAAAAGTGGTGCGAGGCAGCTCTCTCCGCCATCTCTTATGAGCGCAGCTCACTCCTCTAATCCACTCGCTGCCACCTGGCTTACCCATCAGTGTGCTAACTGAAGTGATTTAACTGTGTCTTGCTCTAAAGCCATTGGAGAAAATTCCACAAAATGATTTTGGAATGGGGGAAAAAAATGTAAGAAATCTTAATCATGGTCCTAGTTCAAAAAATTGGTGGAAGCCTTCCAACTAATATCCAGACAGTGCCAAACATATGTAGACACATTTTAAGAAAGGAAAAAAACTATATTAAAATTATAATACTGATATCAAAAGATTAGCACAAGTTACTTTGAGCACCTCATGTAATTACAGAAGTCAAACATGACTTGAATATTACAAACTTAATGCAATTTTTTTTCTTTCTTAAACGTGTATACATTTTTTGGCATCCTCTGTATCTAACTCTCAAATATCTGTGCTTATGAAAATTATAATATAGGGTGTTCAAAACAAACTTCCTAAAATAGATATTTTTTCTCAATATTTACTTTTGTTGGAAAGAGAAGCAACACAGTAGAATATTAGAAAAAACTTCATCCTAAATATTTTCAAATATTTTAATGCTGAGAAACATACATCGCATACTCACTTCCACACTTTCACCATCTTTTTGCAGATATTGCCTTTAATGTCCAAAAAAATTTTCCCAGGTGAGCCCTTAGGGTCAATAAAGACAACTTTCCGAATACATTCAGTCAAATAACATACAATCAAATAGAGGGGATATCTGTCAGAATCGGGCATCTTAGTCTATCCCAAGTTTCTCAAGGACAGAGGTGTCCATTACCGGGCCAGCCTTTGGCTAGCAGAATACAGAGGAACATAATAATGCCCTATATTTTTGGTAATCATTCCCTTATTAGTGATTTTTTAGCGAGACAAAAACATGACATACAGCAAATTTACATCAGAAGAGGATCTATTGGGATGTGAAATACTTAAGTACTGTTTTCTCTTTAGGAAGCTCAAGTAATTCTAAAATATTTAGTTGCAAAGTGAAAAAGAAATGTGCTAATACAAATTATTCTGACATATTCTTTAGAGCAGATCTTGAAAAATTTATTACAAAATCCTTTGCTAATCCAACTTCATATTTATTTATGAGATGGCATTCTTAGTCCACTAAACAAAACCTTCTAGGATTTGAACTGGCTTTCTCTCCAGATCTTCTGAAAGAAAGAGAAGTTTAAACACTAATTGCAGACCCAGGGCATTTCAACAGGTCTTTATTTCTGGGCACGTGGCAGAGTTTCCTTTTTATGTTTGTTTTGTTTTGTTTCTCTTGGGTGTTTCCTTCATGTCATTGGAACCCATTCATTGAGCAGATGACAGGTGACAGTTTTCTCCTTTTTTCTTCCTCTTTCTCTGCAGGAGTAATCGCCGTGGTAATATTCATCATCTTCTGTATCATTGGTGTCATGACCCGGTTCCTCTACCAGCATAAACAGTCACATCGTACAAACCAGATGAAAGAGAAGGAGTATCCAGAAAATTTGGACCACTCCTTCAGAAACGATATTGACTTGCAGAACACAGTGAGCGAGTGCAAACGGGAATATTTCATCTGATAAACTGCAGGGTTCCTAACACTCTTTCTTGTTGTTAATTTTTTTCCCTCCTTCTCTTTTACTTCCTATCTTTTAGTTTTGTCCATTCTCTTTCTCTTATGTGTTTGCCATTTCTTTTTTGGAGCACACCTACATCCACCATGGCACCACTGCCCTTGACCCAGCCCAGGAGACCAGGGGGCTGTGGCCACTGCCTTCCACACTGACAAAGCTGCTGTGGTGAAAGTGGCCACGCAAGAGACTGACATGACTGTTTGAGATGAGGAAGAGGCACATGTGTGCACTGCTGTGCGTTCTGTTCCATATCTCCAGCTTTTAAAATGCACCATTGGATTTTGAACCATTCAATGTTGCAGGCTTACTGTGTGGACCCGAGCTCTGTGACTCAGGCCTGTGACAGTCATTCCTGACATCCTCCCCATCTCAAGTCCATTCGTATCAGGGAGCCCAGGTCAGAGAGAGAAGAACCTAGAGTCCTGGTTTAACCTCAGTGGCACTTTAAAAGGAACAAGACAGGTCTGCTTTTTGTTTGTTTAATTTCCTTACCGTATGCAGCCCTTTGCCCAAACTCATCATCTTTTCTCACTAGGACTCTTATCTCTTGAGTATTTCCATGTATACAATGGCTGGTAGTACTTTCTTTCCACTCTCTCCTGGGGCCACCACTTTGGGACAACAAACCATAGTACAAACCTAGGGGAAGCATAGAAACAGTGGCTTGGGGCTAGGAGGTAAAAAGAATCTGCTAGGAAGTAGATGTTCCCTAACTTTAAAAATGCCTCCTCCAATTTTGTAGGAAACGTTAGCTAGGTATTCCTGGGAGATGTTTTTAGCGAGGTAGAAATAAAAAAATATACATATATACATATAAATAATTTTGCTGAAGCAGAAAGAAATTCCAATAAATGTCTGAAATAGGATCTGGTTCCATGAAAGAACTTAAATCATCCTAACTCAACTTTAAAACAAAAACAAAAATGGAAGTGGGGAAAAAGAAAGGAAAACTATGCATGAAAGAAAAGAAATACCAAGAAGAAGTCTTCCCTTTCATCCACCCACAAAGACCTGGTGAAGAAAGTGACACTTCAGGCTTGCAGGTTTCACTTTCTGGAACAGACATATGAATGGACTTCTGTCCATGGGGACATTTTCTAAGAGATTTAGGATGCACCAACGTATGTGGTCATAGCTGACCTCACTGCTTGAGATCAGAGGTGCTCTCAGGTTCTCAAATCTGCTGCATGCTTTCAAAAAGACTCCCCACCCACACTCACACCATTTTACAGGCTTAAACTCCCAAAGGAGGGGGTGTCAAATTTCAGAGTCTTTGCCTTTTTGGTAATTAAGCACCCCAGATAGTCATTCAAGAAGGCACCCAGAGGTCATCCAAAGGTGGGGATAAGAATCTTTTCTGAAGGGGAGGTGGTTAATGTGAGGGAACAAACAACTAGACACAATGTTTGCCTTGTAGGGTTGAGTTCCTCTTGTGGTTGTGTCCCACACTCAAGCTGTGTGCCATTTTGATCTAGCAATATGCCTGACACTTTGCCTCTAAAGGGCCATCTTGGAGAAAAAACTAAAGGGAAAATAATACAAATGCTCCAGGATGCCAGACATGACAATATCATGATCCTCAGATGTGGAAATACTGATTGTCTTTCCAAGGCAGATTCGATTTGGAAAACAATTACCAGACCTTTGTTCCTCAGCCTTCCATTTAGCAGACCTTCCATCTTGCTCCTAGTGCGTCCCTCTGATTAGTTAACATTCCCCTCCCTGCCTGAGGAGGTTTGTGATGAGAACTTAGATGCTTTATTCCATTCCAAGTCCATGGCTTTTCTATCTGTTGTAGAGCTTGTGGAATAAGGAATTAATTTGCAATCATATTTCTCAACTTTAAGATGTTGTTCACAATATACATTCTGTCCTGAATATTTCCTATGGATCCTTAATCACTTTATCATTTCCATTACATCTTTTTGCTAGCAAATTTATTTTAACATGATTCAAATAAGGATACTCTTTCCCACTTCTATCTTTAATAAGGTGAACGATCCTTTACTAATATGAAAGATCTTTAAATACTATTTTCTCCTGCCCTTTCCTCTCCTTTTTCCAATTTTCACTTTTGAAATTTCTATTTCCATAAAAAGGCCGTACAAATCAGCCTTTCACTTGGCTTTATATTCCTTTGTCCCCTGAAATAAAAGTCACCATGAAGTGTATTGGGTTTAGCCTGAAGCATCTTCAATAATGAAATGGAAAAGAAAAGGAAGGTGTTAGTAATAAAGCTGGAACTCTTCACTGCTCAAGTCTCCAAGAAGAGAGGACTCTATTTTTCTGGCATAGGGCTGATGGAAGAAATGGTGGGCTAGTAAAGGCTAACTCAGAATATTTCATTTTCTCATCTACTTGCACATGCTTATAGATTGTTCTATAGGTGAAGAATTTGTGAAGCAACATCCTTACCACATCTGCACCACAAAACTCACTGGCATCCTCCCTGCATGTGTAGGCTACATGCCCAAATGCACTGTGTACCATGGACCTAATGTGGATGCCATGACAGTGCAATCTACACATCACTCTTTCCACAAGCACTGTGTATCATGGACCTAATGTGGATGCCATGACAGTGCAAGCTACACAACACTCTTCTAAGCAGAGTCTCAGGGCTAAATTAGAATTTTTACAGGGTTGGATTATTTCATAACCCCAGAAAACACTCTGACTTTCTCTAGATGTATACGAAATAAGTGAACTTCACTCTCCAAAGCAAAACCCAATTTGCAGTTAGAAATAAGTGCTAATTCTGCCTGTCTTTCCTCAGTGATACCAAGATCCATGTGTAATTTTATGCCATGGTTCAGTTGTGAGTATTTCAATCTTTAAGCAATTTTAATCTCTAGTCTTTGAAAGCATTCTAATCTCTCTCTGTAACGATATTCAGATTTCCCAGGTGCACACTCTGGCCAACTTGACCACCACAATCTACTCTACTTTCACTCTCAGCCTTTGGTAACTGCTGTTTGCAGAAAGATTTTATGGAGTATGGTCATTTTAGAGTAAAATCTAAAAATTCCCCTGCAGTTTCATATTCTAAGAAGGCTGTTACTTTGTTATTATTTCCACCAAACAAATCTATTTATGTAAGCAACTATATATTCACTTACCCTAAAATATATCTACCACCCACTGCATCATCCATTGGGCCGTTGCCATGGTTTCTATGAGAACTTGTCTAGAAAAATAGACATTTGTCATTTCTCTAGATGGATTTTCTTGAAGAGTTTAGCCTCTTCTATGCATTCTCAACTGCCCATGGAAAGTTTATTTTAAGGACCCTAAGTCTGATTAAGACAATTTTTGTTCTCTCTAGTAATAACAGACATATTAAGGAGACTTGTATTTCAGGGTCAGAGAAAAATAAAGGAATTTTCCTTTCATTGTTTACTCATGAGGTTTTTACTGAATGCCCAGTCCTCTAAGTATGCTAGCCACTGGCTGCACAGATATAAATTACCCCTTGTCTTTGGAAAGCTTAATGTCTAGCAGGAGATGCTAGATACATGTGTTGTGTAGTAAGGGTATGCATAAGGTGCTACAGAATGCACAGCAAAGGGTCCAGATAAGTATTTTGTAAATCATTTACTGGAGACTAAAAAATAAATAATTAAATAATATTTCTAGGAAATCCAAATCATTTTGTTTCTAATTTATTATGTCCACCTTCAATAAGTTGTTTTATTTCTCCTCCTCAAACCAAATATCTCTCCATGCATATAGATTTATCTAGAAGGCGATAGAAGACTATTCAGGGACAGCAAGAATAAATGATCCCTATCTCTGCCGTACTTCTAGGAAGAATACATTCTCTATATTCTTGTGTCAATTCTGGTTGGAGGATTCCACAATTCTTCCTTATGTGAGTCAGGCCTGAGTGAAGACTTAGGATCCTATTTGTGTTGGGAAATGACAATCTCTGCTAGGCTCTTTTTCTTCTCTTTTCTCCGTGTTTTACAGCCCTCTGTTCATAATCCAGCACATGCTGTTACTCTTCCAGACATTTCCAAAGGCAGCTTTTTTGCAGTCCAGCTCTTCCCAAAACTCTCCTTGGTACTGATGAACCATCTTAACTCCACATAGAAACATCTCCCAAAACTAGATGAACAATTGACTTAAAATGTGCTATCTATCTGGTGAAGTCTCGCATCTGTGCACTGGGTAAATTTTTTCAATCCCAAGTATTTTTCTAATCTTATTTTTTCCAGCCTATATCCTCACTGCAGGAATTTAATTCAGTAAGAGCAGGGACACTGGGAAGGTGCAAGCAGAGGGTTCTCTCCAAGACATTCAGAGAGAGAGAATTCTAGCCTGTTGCTTCTTAAGAGAAGTCTTGACAGTTGGCCCACCAACTACCCAAGCTCTCTCTGAATTACTCGTAGCTACAATCCATCAGCACCAGCCCAGCAAAGGACTTTTGAGACACCTGTATCGTTCTGCCGCTCATTTTTCTTAACCTAAAGGCTTGGGTAGACTTCCTCCTCCATTCTCCTCCAGGTCACGTGTAGACTAAATAAATAAGCAGGCTTTGTTTTTCCTAAAAATGGTAAAGGTCATTAAGGGAAGAAGGTACACGCAAACTCTAAATGTTAAGATTACCTGGAGGGTAACTAAGTGCTATCCCATGTCTCTCGTGCAATTTGAACATGTTTTCTCTAAAAGACACTCAGTGTAGCTGCATTTCTTTTATATGCTGTCCCTGAGTCTTTCTTGGGCTCTCCTCCCACCTACTTCTTGGTCCCGCCAATGTCACTTAATAAGGCATCTAGTTTTCAGATTTGGACTGTCCCTAGTTCTCGGCTCAGTGTTCACTAATTCCAAATAATTGAAGCACCTAAAGGGGGAAAAGTGCATCACAGACATACACACACAGACACACATATACACATACGTACATACATACACATTCGTGCACACATATACATACGTACTTTGTAAAAATAGGGCTGTTATTCAACTTTTCTCTAGCAAATTCTGTATACATATCTCTTAGAAGCATTCCTCTTTTGTGTTGACAATTATTTGTATATTTTATATAAGGTTTGAATAATTACTTGTTTCGCTATTTTTAATCGATAAGTTTGTTTCTTCTTTCTTTTTTTTTTTTTTTGCACTAAGGTACTCTGAGGAAGAACAGAAAAGCACATTTTCTAGTGAAATATTGTACTTTGTAAGCTAGCTGTCTGTCTTTTGTAATGTTTATAGTCTACAAAGTGGCTGAGTAGACCAACAAAGGTTAACACAAAAACTCATTTTGGTGTTTCCACCACAGCTGCTGGGAACAATTTGAAGAGGAGGAGGGGCGCATGGCAATAACTGGTGTAAGGGGAGGAAGGTCACTGCTTCCTCCATGAGTCAGTGGCCGGGGCGCTTCCCACTTTCCTGGATCCTCACTCAGGAGTCTCGTTAGTGCATTCGGACCATTGTCTTACACATTAGGGAAAGAGGCAATATCATGGGCTTTGCATGAAGAATTCTTTATTCACCTTTGCATGACATTTTTGACCCTCCCCAGTCCTATTCCATCACATGTTTTTTCAATTTTTTATTCCCTTGGGATTTTCCACAGGCACTTTAGAGCTGTTACTACAATTACTACTACAGGTTGCTACTAGCAACGTGTCCATGGTAAGCAGCCAGATAGAGCTTTATGGAAAAGAAACTGTTAGAAAGCTCCTGGGCCTGCTGTCCTGAGTCAGCGCCCCTATGTGTGGCAGTTCTGTGATCCGGGGATCTGTCTAGCCATCTTCCTTTCCCTTGGGTTGGTCCCGACCTTAATGATAAGAAGTTATGAAACTCTCTAGCCCTGACAAGGCACAGAGCTAGGGACCCCCCTGTCTCTATCTAACACTTCTGGGAACACTGCTTTCCTGAATCCTCCCTGGTGACACAGTGAAAGATTTTATAAACCAGCAGGACAAAAGTAGGGACACAGTCTTAGGCCAGAACCAAAGGTGAAAGTAATGGTGTTAGTAGTTTCAGCCTGGACTGACTTACATTAGCGGCAGAGGCTTCGGTGTGTAAATGTCAATGGTAGACTTGGAGAACATGAAAAAAGCCCTGGGTATGGCATTACCCTGCACACGGAAAGGCTTCCACTCTCAGTGGAATATTTTCTTGAAGAGAAAATATAAATGGGCATCCGCCTGGTGATACTTTCCCATTAGAGTCAACTTTCATCTCAACCTTTACATGAATATCCACATAGTCTCTTCCCTTTGAATGGCGGTATCAACCTGTGTAACCATGTCCCTCCTTAATACTCTTGCAAAAAATACAAAACCTTGCTTAAAGCAATGTAGTCATATTGCAAATGAGACCACGAATTTTCTCCTTTTGAATCTTGCACTTGACAGGCCTCCTGTGATGTCTTGAGCTGACGCTCCTTTTAGCCTAAGATAGGAAACCTCAGAGAACATGAATATGTGTTCACTGAATTTCCATTTTTCAATACAGTTTATTTACAAAATTACATTTGGTTCATGGTCCCTAAGATAAAAGATTAGAGTGTCCATTTGAGATAGGAAACTGGTCTTCCTAAGGTGTGGGCAGGCTCCCTTTTTTGAGAACTAAGAAAGAGCAGGGAGGTTACTTTTAATTAGTAAATAATAAAATACAAAATGACCTCTCCCACATATATACATATTTTATTTGTATTTATATACTCTTTATTATGGTAAAAGCACAAAAGGGGTCATCTCTTTTGTGGATCTTTTGGAATCTTCTTTTTCCTTTCAATCTTCATATTTTTGTTCCTAAAACAAAATCCCAAGTGATGTTGCCTCATTCCAAGTCAATTTTGTAGACCATGTAACATGTCTTAATACACTGTATGGAGAAAAAATAAATGTTAGCCTTAGATTTCTTTGTTTTCTATGGTTATTGTTGTACAGAAGAAAGACTTAAACTGTAAATAATGTATATTTAATAAAGAGGAAATTTTGTATGATTTTGTGTGGAAGACAAATGTGCCTTGCTGTGTTTTCTTGAGTTAATGAACAGTCAAACAGTGAATCCCTTAGCTCCCATTCTCATTCCTTAGACCATTAGCTCCCAGACAACGTGACCAATGGGGTTGCTGAAGAAACACAAAACTCCCACATCCTGGGTTTATTGATTTCAGAATGGCTAAAAGTGCTGTCCTGGGCTCTCTCATCTCTCCGCTGAGTTACCCTGGACTGCACACCTGGCTTAAATGTGTACAAGCAAGCCCAGTGATTTGCTCCAAAGGCAACTGCAGTGTCCTGGAACTATCCTGGTTTCAGCTGCCCACATAAAACCGTAGGCTCCCCTACACCCTCACTAGCACCCACTCACAGAAGACACACATTTCTTACCTCTCCTTGCCCATCTTTTTCTTCCAGAAGACTTTAACTTCAAGTACATTCTGTGTTTGAAAGACTAAATATAAACTGCTGTGCAAAAGAACCCACTTCATGCAGTGTTTATTAAGACTTCTATGTATGGGGTAGTCAAGAATACACAGAAATTAAAAACTAACAAAGTTTTAAATAGGAAAATTGTCTTTTTTTTTTTTTTTTTTTTAATAGATTTGCCCTTTAAAAAAATCATCTAACTTCCCAATGGAGAATAGAATGTAGCGGAGCAGGAAGGGACGAGGAGAGAAAAGCTAGGGGCCATTTCAAAAGCCAGAGGGAGTGTGGTGGCAGCTTGGACTAAGGCTGGGTTAGCAAAGATGATAACAGCAATCTGGGTCATACTGAACTGACAGGGCTTGCTGGTGTTTGGAAGGAGAGTGGGAAGATGATCAAGGAAGATTGGATTTGGGTCGTAGGCTACTGAATAGATGGAGAGTTTCTTTTTTATTTTGTTTTGGGGGGCATGGTGGCTGTGAATTGAGAAGGGTAGATATAGCTAAAGAGTTTAGTTTAGGATTTTAGTAAGTCTGAGAGTTCAACAAGACATCAACTGTAGTTAGCTGTGAGGTCAGTGGCTGGGGGTAAGTTTGCAAGTCAGCACCAAGGGTTGATCTGAAGAAACACTTGGGAGATAGATGTATATGTGCATGCTCATGAATGTACATATCCTTACTTATGTACGGATAGGTGTGTGTGTAAGAGAGAGACACATACACACAGAGACAGGCTGAGATCATCTAGAGCACAAGTATACACAGAAACACAGAGCTGGAAACACTGGACTATCACAGGCGGAGAAGCCAGACAAGGCTATTTAGAAATGTCCACTGAGGAATGGGAAAAACTAGGTGAGTTGGAGCCTTGATAGAAAGTGCCTCATCAGGAGGAAGTAGAGAGTCATTAAATGCCACTGAGAAATGAAGTAAGATAAATGCCATCAGTGTTAGTGAGATTAAGGCATTAATGATCCTCTTTAGGGCCACTCAGTGAAGATGTGGGTTGAAAATATAATTTTGAGTGATCTCACAGAGTGAAGAAGGGGGCCACAGAGGCAGCCACATGGGAGAGGTGTTTGAACGTTGGAGCCAAGCCAACTGGGGCAGAAATCCCAAAAAAGCCCATTCCCTGATTCTGTGACTTGAAATAAGTTAATCGAGATAACACTTAGATTTTTGCAGATAAAAACAAAGAAACAAAACAAAAACATTAAAACAATTTCACAGATAAGGATTAAATGAAATAATTCATGGAGAGTGCTCATGGTGAGTGGCCCACTCTGCATAATGGTCACTTTATTTAATTCTATGTGACCCATGACATTTGTTTTCTATAAATTAGAACATGGTGATTTCTTTCTATAGAAAAGAAATCCATGCTTTCTTTTCAAGGTGCTGATTTATAAGCACACTGGTCTAGAGAGACATCTTGAATTCTAGTTCTGACTCTGCTATAAATGGGTTTTGAGGCCTTTAGTAAATTATTTGTAGTGACCCTTTGAAATGCCTCTCCTGAAAGATAGAACCTGATTCTAAATAATGAAACAAATCAATTATGTTAAAAGAAATGTTGCAAAAATCCATGATCTCCAACATACTGTCTTTACAGCCTTTTGACCTGTCACAACTGTAATTCCACCTCTTCTAATTTGTAGCTGAGGGGCAGTTGGTGAGTAATTGCCTTCTCAACTCACCTGTGGGATTCAATTACTCATCACTTGCAAGATTTTAAAGCAATACTCATGTTCTCAATAAAAATTTTAGTTTCCCTCTCGATTTTCTCACGAGCTTGATTGTGGTCAGATAACACAGAGAGTAAAATGAGATGTTGGCAAAGAACTATATTAATTTGAATCCTCCTTTTCATCTCTGTATTTGGGTCAGGCCTATGAAATAAGGAAGGAAAAAGAAGATATGTCTTAGTCCTAAACAAACATACAATATTTTGGGGCGGGGGATCTCACGTTATTTTTAAATATTCAGATTGGTAAATGGCATCTTAGCCCATTCAGGCTCTATAACAAAACACCATTTTTCAGGTGGCTGGTGAGCAGCAGAAATGTATCTCCCACCTTTTGGGGGGCTGCACTTTGCAGATGAGGGTGTGAACGCTGCCAGGCTCTGCAGAGGGCACTCCTCCTCCTCTGGGCTGCAGGCTGCCACCTCCTCGGTGTATCCTCCATCCCCACAGGGTGGAAAGGTGAGAATGGGTGCTCTAGAGTCTCTTTTATAAGAGCACTGACCCCATTCATAAGGGCTCCACTCCCATGACATAGTCACCTCCCTCAGACCCCATCTTCTAATATTATCACTCCAGGAGTTAGGATTTCAGTATAAGAATTTTGTGGGGGACACACACATTCAGTCCATGGCCAACTATATTTGAATTTCTTTTAATTTTTCATGATGGTTCTAAAAGAAAGAATTACTTGGACCTAATTTGTTTAGTTAAATGATCTCCCACTGTCTGCTTATTCCAGCCAGAGGCCTGGCTGGGAAGTATTTTTAAGGTGTAACCCCTGGGATGAGCTCACTGTGACACCACACACCCACCAGCAGGCCTGCTGAACTCTGAGCCCAGGAATGTGAGATCCACCTAAAGTTGGAAGTTCAAACCCTAATGACAGCACTTGCTGGTGGAAAAGGTTAAACTCAGGTCAGCGAAGGCCTCTCAGAAGCTCCAATTTTTCCAAAGCACCTTCAAGAATTGAAAATTCAAACCTGTCCTAGAGCAGGGAGCAGCAGTGCCATTAAATCATCAAGCAAAGGGCACAGGGTTGCTCTCTGCCACAGGGCAGAGGCAGCAGCTTCTTCCCTGGCATTTTCATTTGGAGAGTGTGACACCTTGTCCTTGTTAGGGCCCTGTGTTATGTGTGAAGCTCTTATTTAAGATATGCTGGCTTAGCTTACATGAAGTGTTTAGAGCTGTCAACATCACAGGGACAGAAAGCAGGATGGGTGTTGCTACGGGTGGCAAGGGTTTGGGGTAAAGAGGAGAGAGGAGATAAAATTTGACAGGTGCAGAGGTTCAGTTTGGAAAGATGAAAAGGCTTCTGGAGATAGAGAGTGGTGACGGGGGCAGGACAGTGTGGGTGTTCTTCCTGCCTCTAAACTACATTTCAAAATGCCTCCGACAGTAAAAATCGTTATGTGTATTTTACCACACTAAAAAAATTGGGGGAGTAAAAGAACTCTGGCTCACTTTTTAAAAAGAATTAGACTGTGTTAAACATTATCATGATGTGGAATAATAACAAATAGAATAGTAAAATAATTTCCATTTGTATAAAGTGCCCACGTCTTTATACAGGTTACTGTCACGATAAAAATCATAGAGGTAATATTTAATATTTTTCTCATTTTGGAGATAAGAACATCTAGCCTGAGATAATTAATTTACTAAAATTAAGGAACAGACTTTGATGTCACAAACACTTGGATTCAGGGTCCATTTGTTCATAATTATCTATGTAGCTTGAGCCAAGGCTCTTAACTCTACCTATGACTCAGTATCTTACCTGGAAAATAGGACTGTGAACAGCTGTGTCTCATAACCATATGGCTGATTAGCCAAGGAGTAAAGCCCTACCCCATTCTGGCCTGAAGCCACCTGCAGCTAAACCTTGCTACTCTGGAACTAATTCAAGAGATGCAATTTGGCTCTGTCTGTCCCCGCGTTCTCCTGCTCCGTGAAACTAGGAGCAAACAAACAAGAGCCATTCCTTCTAAAAAAATAAAACCAGGCATTAAAGTGAGTCTTAAAAGGCCATTAACACATTTAATAGTGAGTCCATGTTGTGTTTGTTTTTACATTCTTTAGATACTTTACTTACAATAATGGATGCTAGTTCCATATTGTTGCAAAAGGCCTGAATTCACCCCTCTTCATGGCTGAGTCGTACGCCATGGCCGGCATATGCCACATTTGAAGAATGTTCATGAATCCAATTTTGTTTTCTTTAACTTAATTTTTATTAAATCATAACTGTATACATTTACGGGGTACAATGTAATAATCTGATATACAGTTTGGAATACTTAAATCAACCTAATTAACATAACCATCACTTCACTTACTTATTTTTTGTGGTAAGACATTTATAATATACTCTTCGTTGATTTGAAATGTGCCCTTGCATTGTGCACATTAGGTGAGATCCCGCCAAATGCCCTCCCTCCACTTTCCCTCCCCTTGTCCTCCCCTCTCTCTCCTCTCCCCCCTTTCTTTCTGGACTATCTTTGCATTTTCTCATTTGTATGAATGTGTAAGTGTTTATATGTTATTTTCATAATAGTATTGAGTACATTGGATATTTTTGTCCCATTCTTGAGATACTTTACTAAAAAGAATGGGCCCACAGGTGCACAGAAGGAAGTAAAACTCAGTGGAAATCAAACAGGGGAGGGGCGGGGCAGTGGGGAAACCTAGCTAACTGGGTGGTGGGTACACTTACAACCATGACTCAGCATATCAAAGGTGATGTATGGAACCAGAAACATTTGTGCATTTTAACATTTTAAGATAATAAATAAATAAATAAAACCTTCCCGTACCAAAAAAAAAAAAAAAAAAAAAAGAGGCCATTCACATAGAAGTGAACACTGAGGCAGCACTGAAACAGCAGCAGTGGTAGGGTGTGACCTGGGCTGCAGAAATCATTTCATGTGGCTGGCAGCTCTCCCTGACGTGACTTTTCTCAGCGTCAATCCTTGGGGACCGGGGAGTGAAGTTGCTACATTCCTGGAGGATGTGTAAAGTGGCACAATATCCTCCGGAGGAATAATATTTACTTAGAGCTGGAGCCAATAGGAAATATTTTTTAATACAAACATTTGCAACCAGGTGGAAATTCCACCCCTCACCCGCTGATCCCCACACCTGAAAAACAGAGATCAGTCAGCACCGTGGCACATCCGGGACTATCACCGGTGTGTTCATTCATCAGTGCCCTCCAACCCTACAAGTCTTCCCACGGGGTTTCCCTATGGGAGCTGATAAGCTTATTAAGCAAACATCATGGTGCAGTATTAATTGCAGCTGCAATGTGCCAGTACTTCCAGCTACTCATGAGGCTAATGTGAGAGGATCACCTGAGCCCAGAGGTTTGAGACTGGAGTGCACCATGATCATACCTGCAAATAGCCACTGACTCTAACCTAGGTGCCATAGCGAGATCCTGTCATAAATAAATAAAGAAATACATGCATACTCACATACCTACTAAGAAGCAGGCAAACTGATGAATCAAACTGCCAGGGATCAACTTAATATCTACACACATACAGGTTCATTATCATTTATCTTACGTAAATAATATTTTTTAATTTTGTTCTTTAAGGTGACTCTCTGTGTTAATAGTATAGTGTGTAATGCCACCTCTACTGGCCATGATCTGAGAGAAACAATGCATTCAGACTCCATCAGTCCTTTTGATGTGAATTCTGAGGGCACTAATGGAAATAATTATATAATAAGACATAGAACCTGGTGGGAAGGGGCCAGGGTTTCACTGGGCAGGCAGCAGCTCAGTGACAAGCCCTGCACAGCCTGTGCTCCAGAGCTGTCTGTCCCAAGTTCTGATTAACACCTGCCAGTGAGTGCCTGACTGAGGGGGCGGCTGCAGCCCTGCATCTCAGAAGTCTAGAGGAGGGTTAAAAATTACATCTGCACTGCTGGTGGGAATGCAAATTAATACATTCCTTTTGGAAAGATATATGGAGAACACTTAGAGATCTAAAAATAGATCTGCCATTCAATCCGGTAATTCCTCTGCTGGGCATATACTCAGAAGACCAAAAATCACATCATAACAAAGATATTTGCACCAGAATATTTATTGCAGCCCTATTCACAATTGCTAAGTCATGCACTAGATATTTTTAAGTGAGATAGAATTTATATACAATGATATCTACAGATCAATATAATTCAATGAGTTTTTATAAATAT
>CAUYPK010105558.1:0-29112 GCA_963574355.1 Loris lydekkerianus
CGGCTCTTTGCCTCTTATCATTATTTTGTATACTGTGGCTCTTTGCCAAGTTTGGATTTTGTTATGCTGCTTCTGAGGAGGGACCTCTGAGGAGCGATCTCCGAGCGCGTAGTCGAACTTGTTCGCCACCCCTGCACTAGATGCTTCAGTCTTCGAACTCTCAGAGTTGAGTTTTAGCAGTTTCTCTGAAACGTCTACGGTTAATCATCAGATGCTTGTCTAGTGGATAATCATTGAAAAAATGTAAAATAAATCTGTATTATTTGTTAGGGCATAAATTTCTTTATTACAAATAAATAAGGCTCTTGAGGAAACTTTCCTTTGTGGACATTTTGAGACCGAATCTTACTCTCTTGCCCTGGGTAGAGCGCCATGGCATCATAGCTTACAGCAACTCCTCGGCTCGAGCAATCCTCTTGCCTCAGACTCCCCAGTATCTGGGACTAAACAGGCGCCTGCCACAATATCTGACTATTTTTTAGAGATAAGGTATTGCTCTTGCTCAGGCCAGTCTGAAACTCGGAAGCTCAGGCAATCCACCCACCTCGGTCTCCCAGAGTGCTAGGATTATAGGCATGAGCCACCCTGCCAGGCCAAATCACAGTAACTTAACCATATTTGCAAATGCACATTTTCAAGTTTGGGTTCCATTTGTGACATGTAAACTGTTAGTCTGTTCCATACAATATGTGGCATCAGTGAGAGCTAATGGGGGCTGGAAAGAGAAATACTTCTCTCTGCTCACAGCAGGGAAATTTTACCTTGGGTGGGGGTGTCCAAGACAGAAAAGTTTGGTCAGGATGAAAAATCCTGAGAAAAAATGGGATGTTCATAAGAGTGCCAAAAAGTCATACCTATCACTGTCCAACTCCCTGACAATACTCAGGAGGCCACCTAACTTGAGGATTTACTCTCTGTAACGCTCTCACACTTCTCCACGGCATCTGGACATACCTGTGGTCACTCTGGGGAATCCATAAGGCATTAGGCAATGCCTCAGATGTCATGATGAAAACACAGTGGAACATTGGTATCCCTCGTCTGATAATGAGGACATGGGCTTAAAGAAATTGGCTTGTTGAGCCTCAAATAATAATCACTCTTAATTAACGCTTGGAGAACTAAATTACACCAGGAGAATAACACCAGGAGAATCAAATTCTTAGAATTTAAAACCATGAGCATTGATTTCTTAAAATACACTCGTATTATGAACTAATGGTATAAGAACATGGCGAAGAATGTCAAGTTGGTAATTTTCTAAATTTAAATTAAGGTGAGAACGGAAGAGACACATTGCCAACCCTAAGTGGTTTCTCACAGGGCTACAGAATGGGAGGGCTGCAGGAAGACCTACCCATGTCCCCTGGCATGACCGGCTGGAAGCTACTTGGATGAACTTGTCTTTAGCTCACATGGACAGTTCTCCAGGGCAGGGACTCCATAACTTTCCCAGAAACACTGGAGTTCTATTTATATGTGTGTGTGGTGGTTTTGACCACCTTTTACTCCCCTGTTAGTGCTCAAACTATATGAAGCTTGAGATAGATTGTAAAAAATGCATGCATGACAAAATGATGACATAAATAATTAATAGAAGATAAACGAATGGAAAACAATGGCAGAAAAGTAACGAAGAGATAAAGCGGTCCACTGACTAGGCTCACTATTTACACTAGCTAGAGGTAGAATATGCATTTATCTCCAAGCTTTCTACAGGCCACAGCAAAAAGGATAGTGCATTCACTTACAAGGTTCAAGGCATCAAGATAAACACAAACCAGTTACGCAGCAGAAGGTTTCTCCTGGGCTGAGATTTGAGAAAAGTTTCCTCGGGGCTTCTCAGGAAGAGAACTGGGTAATGCAGTAAACAACAGCCTCCCCAACAGGCCACAGCACATCTCAGACCATTGCACACAGTGGCGGGAGGAGCTGATAGCCGAGCAGGCACTCCCAGCACACAGCCTCAGATGCTCACAGACATCCAAGGACCATGTGTCTTCAGCCTCCTCCACAAGGGCTGGTTGTTTTTTGTTTTATTGTTTCTTTTCTTGTTTGATTTTTTGATGTCACTTTTCAAAAAAACTGACCCAAGAGATCAGTGCAGAAATATATATAAAAAAATTAAAAATGAGAAAACCTTGAGAGATACCGTGTTTTGTAGCCACATCTCCGAATTTCTAGATTTTCGATTCAAATTTGCTGATGTTGAACAGGGTAATACTTTTGTCTCCTGGAGCACATAAGGCATTATGGTAAACAGATCTTTACAGACCTTACTTGGTTCATCTCCTAACCAGTATCTGTTGATGCATGCTAGGAAGACTGCACATTCTTTCTGTGTCTTTACATTCTAACAGACACATGGGCGAAGCATTTGAAACAGGCCGAACTGTAATTAGCAGCTCATTTCATACGTGCAGCTGCTGAGGTCGGCACTCTCCGGCAGCACTGATTTTACAGATGCAGCAAGACACCCCTGCCCAAGATGACAGACCGTGGTAGAGGACATGAGATTCAAACCTAGATAACCACACAGGTTTATCTAGATAACCTAGATCAACCTTTCACCACCACACCACATGAGCGGTCTCTATCACAGGTGTCAATCACAGTTGAATGGACCCCTGGAAGACTCACTTCCATCACTGTTGAGAATTCTCAGTAGAATATCCCCCGTGGGGCCTGCAGACAGTCACGGACGAGAGTCACTGATGTCAACCGAGGAGGAGCAGCCTCAGGGGGACAGGGCAGGGCCCCTTGGGAGACTCTGAAGACAGCGATGTTTATTCCAGCATATGTGCGGAGTTTTGATAAGTTGGGTTAGGAAAGTAAATCATTTATCTCAATTTGCAGTTAAGAGTTTTATGCTCCTCTCCCAAATTACACTGAGAGGCTCAGCATGGTGTGTGTTCTGCACAGATGATGGGTGAATACCCACAAGTGGGAAAGGACATCAGGCAAGAAGTCCCCACGCTCAGCGAGCAGAGTGGGAAGGAACCCATCCTGGACCACGGGCCCACAAAGATGGAACGGAGAGCTAAGGGCCCTGGGAAGGTAGTCCATAGAATTTTTTGAAGATAAAGTGCAACACAGGCCCAAGACATAAGCCTCATTTACCTGTTTCCCTATATAATACCTCTCTTAAAAAAAATAAAAGGGGGGAGGGAGTAATACGCCTGTAAAAACATACTGAAAAATATAAAATTAAGTCTTTGGTCTTCGAAAAACAAAATAAACTTGGCATCTGACTTTAGTTTCCTCACATCAGAGTCTACTTAACAGCAGGGCAGCTGCTGTCATGGAAAGATGCAGCAATGAGATGGCGCAGCTGTGGCCACTGGCTTGACAAGGAAGGGGCCTCAGCTCCCGGGAGTGTGAATGCACCTCATTTATCCAAGAATGTCACTGAATACAGCCCCAAGGGACAGTCCCACTCTCACTAGCCATATGAAATCTGGGGTTCACCTGCATTTCTGAGCACGCTGCAGAAGCACTCGCCTTGGAGCCAGCCCAAGGCAAGTCAAATGTGCCTGGGGAAATCAATGTCCCCTCTTCCTCGAGTCAGTGGAGGCAGACCAGCCATCATCCCCCATTCCTCCAAACCCTCCTGCATCTGGACCCCACTTCCCACTGCCTTGCTCTCCATCACACGCTGCCAGAAGATTCCAAGCACTTCCAAGTTCCCTCTCCTACCAGAGCACAAAATAAACCTTCCCCAAACACAAGCCGGCCACGTCAGACCAGACCCCGCCGTGGACCAACACCCTAGCTTCTCTGTGATCTGGGCCAGGGGCTCCTCAGTTCACTCACTCATTCCTTCATGGAACATCTCTCTATACACCAAGCACCTTCCCTGGTGCTGGGGGCTCATCAGTGTCTCTATTCGTACAGGGCTGGCACTTGGAGTGGTTAAAGCCCCTCACTCCAACTGCACAGGCCCTGCCTTTGAGACCACTCCCCACATCACCCCCACATCGCCCCCACATCACCCCCTGCCCCACATCATGCCTGACCTTGAGCCTTTGCTTTTGCTATTTCTTCTGCCTTCAGTGCTGTCCCCGCCCACACCACCTGGTACCTGTCAAGCTCACTTTAAGGACCTCTGTGAACCTTTCCTGGGTCTCCTGAGAGGAATGTCTCCGTCCCCCGAGAGTCCATAGGACAGATGAGTGAATTGATAAGTGATTCTGCCCAACTAAATACCAAGCTCTTACCTTACACCTGTGGCGCTAGAGAAAGCCCATCATCTCAGAATCAGGAAACCAGTGTTGACCTTGGTTGACCTTAAACGAGTCACCTAATCTCTTAAGGCTCAACTTCTTAATTCATAAAAAGCAATGAATTCCTTCTTGAGGTTGCTGTGAAGATGCTGGAGATGCTAAGTGTGAATATGCTTTGCAAATTGGTAGGCGCCGTACAAATTAACCCAGCAACTTGCTGCACGTGCGCCCCTGCATGTGTGCATTTTTGTTGACAACTGTTCATAATGGCACCTCAGTGAATTTGTAGGTGGGTCAGAAGCTCATGTTTACTGCTGTTCAGTGTTCAGCCTGTGAGTGTTTATTAGAATGCCACTGTCTTCCTGCATTTTTTTTTTTAGAGACAGAGTCTCACCTTGTCACCCTCTGTAGAGTGCTGTGGCATCACAGCTCACAGCAATCTCCAGCTCTTGGGCTTAGATGATCACGTGAAGAAGAACTTGGTGATGAAGCCACATGGAGAAATGTAAGAGCTTTCTTTGGCAGCTCGGCCCTAAGAGGCCAAAGAGGTCAGCTCTGTGGGAGGCTCTCCACAGAAGGCTGGCCAGGGGACGGGCATTTCAGGCCTGTCTCAAACCTGAATACAAATAAACCCCTTCTCAGGTGGTTTTCTTTGTAAGGTCCCTAAAAGCCCATACTTAGTGTTAATCGGCCAACCCAACTCCTAATTGAGTTTCACAGCATGAATTGAGGTAAGTCACCGCAAAAGGTATTTTTAGGACCCCAGACAAGGAGGGGATTGTCTGGAAAGCTGCAGGGTAATTTGTGGGTCTGTTTTATTTCTGAATCAGAGGCAGTGGAAAAGCTGCTTCAGCCCCGTGGCCCGGGCAGCGGGTGGAGCTCAGCAGTGATTCATGTAGAACTCCAGGCTCAAACTGAAACTGTAGATGTTTGTCTTCACAGCTGTGTGTTATTTTTACCCTTACTAAATATTCTCTCTTACACCTGGAATTTCAGCCTCTTCCCAACAGTCCTGTTCCTTCCCCCTTCTCCGAAGCAGTTGAAGACAAATTTAATTAGAAAGTCACCACCAACTCACCAACAGTTAGTTCTTTGTCCCTAAAAGGGGCTTGAAGTTTCCCTGAAAAAGTTTTATTGTTTGAGTTTATATTTCTCTTTGCAACTTACAAAGAATATCAGCAAGATCATGTCATGTTTAAAAAATGTGTGTGTGGGGGTGCATCATTTGGGAGCTCATCATTTGGAAATAAAATGTTGTATAGAATAAGGAATAAGATTTCTATAAGCGGTTACATGATAAACAAATATGAGGGTATTTTTTTTTTTTTTTTCAATTTTTAGCCGGGGTGGGGTTTGAATCTACCACCTCCAGTATATGGAGCTGGCGCCATACTCCTTGAGCCACAGGTGCCCCCCTGAGGGCTTTTCTGTTTTGTAAGTGCTGTCTGTTGCTTTTTAAAAAAACTCAGTTTTCACAAAGTAAACCTAATGCCACCATGGTGCTTCGGATTTTGTTGTTTATAAGCAAGTTATGTGAATTCTAGTTAATCAATGGTTTTACTTTCCAGATAGCAAAGCCAAGGAAGTGCCCTCTCCCCACTGACAGCACCTGCCGTGACCCACAATGTGATGGCATCAGGAGGTGGGGCCTGGAGAAGGTGCCCAGGTAAAGAGGATGGAGCCCTCAGGAATGGGATCTGTGCCCTTAGAAAGGCACCCCAGGGAGCTCCCTTTTCCTTTTGCCATGTGAGGTCACAGTAGAAGGTATCATCTGTGAAGCAGACACCAAATATGCCAGCACCTTGATCTTGAACTTGTCAGCCTCCAAAACGGTGCACAATCCACCCAGCCTAAAGCCGTTTTTGTTATAGCAGCCTATGATGACTAAGACACCCACTATTATAGTTAGAGCAAAATCACTAGTTTGGAAGGATTTAGCACAGGGCCACCCAAAGCACAGATTGGGGCTTAATTAGGAGATGCCTTTTGGGGGTTTTTTTGTTTTTTATTTTTTGGCCGGGGCTGGGTTTGAACCCTCCACCTCTGGCATTTGGGGCCGGTGCCCTACTCCGATGAGCCACAGGCGCCACCCAGGAGATGCCTTTTATGCCAATCCAAGTTGGAGCCTAGGCAGAAAGGAACAAATGTAGTTAGCTACTGGATTTCACTGTCCTAAAATAATACTTAAAGTGCTATAGAAAAGGTAAGAAAACACATGTGATGTCAAACCTCCGTGAGCTGAAGTGGAAGACCTGCAGAGTGAACCACTGCAATTTCTGAGACATTGTTGACCAATCTCAAGCTACCCGGTAACGTGGACGGTTTCTGCATAAAATTGAAATTGCTGGTCAACATCTGTTCACACAGCAGCTGTTCCCTGATCCATTTCTCCCAGGATCAGTTTCAGTTGTCCCCAGTTCAGCCAGTTTATTCTTTCTCCCTCTTCATCGCTCAGCTGCTTATGATACAGACTCGCTTAGCACCTCTAACATCATAACATACTGCTGAACAGAGATTTTACGCAGAAACCACCCCTATTACTGGCTGACTTGTGACCGGTCAGCAGTGTGTTTAGCATTGAGTGCTGCGCATAAAATGAGAGGCCTTGATATTAAAGGACCTTCAGCCAATATATAATTGAATCTGCGGTCATCAGGCAGATGACCTTTTCCAACACAATGACAAATAACAGTTATGTGAACTGAACAGTCACTACACTAAAACTGGGAATTTTTTCATTCATTTTAATTTCACCCCAACAGTGTACTGAGGCCCACGGAAATCTCGTCACCATGCTCATTATTTTCTTCGTGTGGTTTCAGTGGAGGTACTTTAGGAAGTTAATACAAAGGTGAGCACAGGCAAGTATGAGATGAAAGTAAATTTTTTTTTTAATGTGTTAAGATATACAAGAAATCAAAATGCAGTTGGTGCTTGGATTTAATGCCTCACAGGAGAAAAAATGATAAAACATTATTGTGTGTTTGACACTGGAGGAAGCCATACTATCACTGCCAGCACAGGAAGGATTTTCAGCTACAGGACAAAGCCCTGGGGGCATATAGACGACCCAGGCCTGAGGCCAAATGGCCTGCAACAGGGGGGCATGGGCAGGCTACACGCTGGAAACTCAATGGCCTTCATCTGTGAAATGGGTATAATCGTAATATTGCCATCTCATGGACTTAGTGAAGAAATTGGATAATATGCTATATGTACAAATCTAATAAAGCACAAATGTTGTAGAAATAGTAATACTGTCCCTCTCAGAGTCTTTCTCTCCTGCCCAGCTGGACATGATGATACCCTCACTCCTGCTGTTTCTGTGTCCTGTATGCCCCTCTGTACTTGTGGGGGCCTCACAATCTCACAGAACCTTTTCCCCTTTGACAGACCATGAGCCTCTCTAAATCTGTCTTCATAGGAGCCAATGCAGGGCAGGAAGCAGAGTAAGCACTAGTAAATGCTGGTTTGGTGCAGGGTTTCTTAGCTTCCACACTACTGACATGTGCAGCCAGACCATTCCTTTGGGGGGTGGGGTGGAGGGGAAGTTCTGCTCACAGAGGTGCACCCGCTGAGTGATAGCCCTGGCCTCTGCCCACTAGATCCTAGTAACACCTGCTCCCCACCCCCAACAGCTGTGACAATCACAAATGTCTGTGGACATTCACTCCCAGGACATTTGGCAAAATCACTCTGGTTGAGAGTTTAAACTCTGGTTTAAAGAATAAAGATCCACTACACTCAGGCAAGAAGGCCAGAGCCTCCCCCATTTTACCTGGTGCTTATCAGAGGCAAGTTCAGGTCCTCAGTGCCTAAGGGGGCCAGCCATTATTCTCAGGAGGTTTCTAGCTTGGTTTATGTAGATCTCATTTGGGGTATATCCCTCAAACTTTGCACCAATCCTCATATCCTCCCTTCCTCACGCTGTGTGCTCAACCCATCAACAAAAGATGTTAGCTTTACCTTCACAATATGTCCAGAATGCCATGGCCTCTCCCTTCCCTCCCGGGCTGATGCCTGGTGAGGCCTCCACCATCGCACACCTGCACTGCTGCAGGAGCCTCCAGTGGGTCTGCACTTCAACCCAGAGTCAGGGAGACCTGCTGAACCTAAGCAATGTCACGTCCTTCCTTTGCCTGGCGTCCCCCAATGATTTCCCAGCTCACTTAGCGTGAAAGTCAAAGGCCCCTGGTTGGCCCCAGGGTTTCTCCCAACTCATTTCCTATAACTATTCCTCTCCGACACCAAACATCAGCCACAATGGCCTCCTGTTTTCAGCGACCTCAGGCCCTTTGCACTTCCTATTCCCTTTCCCTAGAATACCTGCTGCTGCTTAAACAATCACAAGGCCTTTTCCCACTGCCTCTGGTATGGGTTTCTCAGCTTCCACACTACTGACATTTGGAGCCAAACTCGAATGTCACTTTCTCAGACATAACCTTCTCAGGAACCCCTGTCAAGAACTATCATCCTCTTTCTTGCCATATTTTTCTCCCCAGCATTTACCATGTTATAACTTACTATATATTTTAGTAAGTCACCTGGTTTAATGCCCTTCCTCCCGACTAAAAAGTGAATTTAGTGAGGCAGAATTTTTTTGTATGTTCTCTTAACTGTGATCCACGTGCCCAGAATGGTGGCTACACATAGCAGATGTTCCATATACAGTCAGTGACTGAATGAAGGGGTCCAGGCATCACCAGGAAGTCTGAGGCCAGGGTGGACCCATCAGATGACCCTATTCATCACTCCCCGGGTGGCAAGCTTTTAATAACATGGCAAAAGCATCTTGTCATCTGGCCCTAGCCAGGAGTTAGTCGTGTCACACAATGAATCTCCTTCCCAGACTATGAAGGAAGGTAAGGCCCAAAGAGCATGGTCTTTCACTGCACAGGCTTGGCCAGGCAAAGCACGGGAGTGACACGAGGGGGGGGAGGTGACCCTCAGGGCAGGTGGACAGACTTCCAGGAACCACCTTCCCCTGACCTGTGTTCTCCCAGATCACCACTGGACAGGCTGCTTCCACCCAGCCACTAGGTATTCTCATCATTCCTCCTTCTTGGACAGAGCAGTGGTTCCCACATTGGGGAACATCAGAATCCCCCAGGGGGCTCCTTAAACAGAGTGCTGGGCCATACCCCAAGTCTCTTCTGGGGCAAGGCCTGAGAATCTGCATTTTGAACAAGTTCCCAGGTGGTGGTGCTGGGCCTGGGACCCCGCAGGAAACCCACCATGGTAGGCAGCCCTCACCCAACAGAATCAAACATGCCAATGGCTCCAGGTGGCTTGGGGACTGGGTTGGAGCTAGGTATTGGGACTGATGTCATGGCACAGAAATTCATTAGATTCCAGCTCCAGGGAGCTTCCAGCAGGCTACCTGGAATGGCCATCACCTGTGGAAAAAGGAAGGTGACACCCTGTGCATACTGAGTGAACTTGGCCACCGGGGCCAGGGATGCTTAGATAGAGGGAAAGCAGCCTGCTCCATTGTCCCGCCTGCCTGCCAGCGGGAAGACAATTTCATTGTGGCCACATGCGAGTGTGTGTCACCTCTTGCCTTATCTCACCAATCCATACTGGCTGAGCCACCTCACAGCAGATCAAGGGATTGGCAGGGAGCTTGCTAGAGGGTGAATAGGTGCTGAACACCCAGCAGCGCCCACTGTGTGCGTGGCCCAGGAAGACAGCTGGTTTGGGTTTGGCCACACATGGACAATTTTCCATTGTGTGAACACTTGGAAGTTTCTTGTGTGTGAGGCTAGTGTGAAGAAAGGGAGAGGCGGGTGGCCGTGGGCGGCCAAAGCTGAGAAATGCTGTCCTACATCCACGCCACGCACAGATGGATTAATGTCTGCAGGAATTCTGCCATGTGGTGGCCAAGCCAAACCCACAATGACTTCCCTATTGGCTCACAAGCTGTGGTTCCTTTCTCTCCTGATTTTCTCATATTATTTTTTAAATAGAAACGCCATTATAACAGCACTAGATTTCATGTCACCACGTGGATTCCAGCTCAGGAGCTTGTAAGCATGTTAGGGCTGAGGCTTTGTAGAATTCCACTATATGGTTAGGAACTGAGTCCCTCTTTATGCCCAAGACCCTCAGCCTTCCCCTCCACGTGCAAGGGATGGAGAGGGCAGGCAAATGGGCCGTTCCAAAAGCTGGTGCTCTATGTGAAAGGTCATGTTCTGGTGAGACCGAAGCTGCAGTGAGGGGGCTCTGAGCTAAGAGCCCCCGATTTCTAGCCAAAGATCAATTTTTGGCTTATATCAGCTCCCCTTGGATTTGACTTTGAGAGGCCTATGTGCTACAGGAAATCCCCTACACATCAGTTCACAGCAGGAACAATTAGAAGAGGACAATGAGCTGGGGCCGGGCCAGTTCTCCAGCACACTGGGCCGGGAGCCCCTCATGTAGGGGTGAGCCTCCCTCCCCCACTCTACAGGTCCCTGCTGGGATACCCTCCCCACCCCTGGCAGCTCAGGCACAGCTGGCACAGCCCAGGTGCCCACTCTCAGTCCCCAGGACAGAGTGGAGTGAAGACACATCCATGTTCCTTTCCTTGGAGTTGGATCTGACATACACGAAGAGCCTGGTGTGACCAGCAAAACCCGCAGGTCTGCTCCCCGGTGGTCCTCTCAACTGTTTAGGCCACCTTGGTGCCCCTGGATGAGACACGTTTCAGCTTCACAGAGGCCCATGAGCCCTCCCCTCCCTTCCTCAAATACCCTCGGGCTGCCTGTTGGACCCTGGAGAGCAGACTCTGGCCCTGGCTCTGGCTGGCAGCCACGCTTCAACCTTCCTGGGGTCACAGAGCCCTGACCTGAAGCTTGACCCCCTTTACCACTTGCTGTCCCACCAGGCTGAGCTCCTTCAGTGACGGGAGCGTGAAAGAGTGGAATGGCCCTGTGGAGGGAGGGGTCACAACCCGGTGGAGGGTCCCTGGCAGTCAGTCAGGGTGGGGCCCAGTTTCCTGGTCAGCCTGACCGGGCTGGGGCTTCCTGTGACTGACTCAAATGCTCAAGGTGTCGAATGCTGCCCATGCAGCTGGTAGGTGCGGCTAACACCTCTGCTCAGTGGACCTTAACTGGAGGAGGTCACTTTGGACAAGGCTGGGGAGCTGTGTCTAATCAGCTGAGGGCCTTGAGAGTGAAAACAAAGGTTTCCCAGGAAAGGCGTCCTGCCTGTGACCAGAACATAGAAATTCCGCCCTGTCTCCAGCCTGCCAGCCTACCCTATAGACCTCAGACCAGCCACCCTCATGATGGCTGGACTTAACCCCTTAAAATAAACCTCTTCAAATATTAAAATATCCTACAGTTCTACTTCTCTGGAGAGTCGCCCGTGGTGCGCTGGGCGGCCCCCGCTGCACTCTGGCGAGGGCGGCACAGCACAAAACTGTGGTTATCTCTTCTACCTGTCCCCCCCACCCCATCCCAAACACTCAAGGGTGGGAGATGATGCCCCGTGCTGACCAGTGAACACCCATCTTGTCCCTGGATGCTACCAAGCCCGGGAAGCCTCTGAGGCCCAGGTTCCCCCTCTGCTATTTCAGGCCCCTCCTGCCATCTTCCATGATTAGCAGTAGAGGGGCTGACCTCGCTCTCTTCACAGTCAGCCCTGGACAAACTGACACCCCGTGACTCTGACAGGAAGACAGGGAGGGCACAGAAGATGGAGCGACTGACCTCACTCAGCCCCCCCAAACCCACGTTGCTGTTTGCTTTGAAAGCTGAACTGTATGTAAGGCCTGTCACAGGAGCACTCTAAGAAACAGGGTTCTGTGAGGCCTCAGAGAGAAAGCTCTTAAAGTTACCATTGTTCCCTTGGGGGGAAAATGTCCAATTTCCCTGAAAACGATTCCCGGGGCCAGCACCAGCCTGGCTGAGATAAGAATCACAAGAACCACCCAAGAGCTTTTCCCCATCCACAGGGTGAGAGGCCTGGGGCAAGCTGCCCGCCAGTATTTTGGGGGGCCTGAAGCCCCTTGCCTGGAGCTCAGGGTCACTGTGAACCCCTGTCCTGAGCTTCTGGGTTAACCACTGCAGGCTGGAAAGCCCGCCCCACACCCAGCCAGGCAGGGCGTGGACGTCAGCTGCCATGTGAAGGACCATGGTGTTTGCACCGCTCCACAAACAGGTTCTCATTTTCCTGTAATTTTTAATTCGGGGTAGCACACTGGGGACAAGGGAGACTTTAGTTTCTGCAGCACTGTCCTCACCACCTCGCTCAGGCTTCCCTTCTGAGGTTTGCTAACTCCAGACTGGCAGGGCCAGACCAAAATGAGGGCAGGGCAGGGCAGGTGGCTCTGCGCGTCGTCTGCTGGGGAGCGTCTCAGGGGCCTTTTGCCAGAGGTGTCCTTCCCATCCTCCCCGTTCTCTCTCTGTGTCTCTGCCTTTCTCTCTCTCTCTCATAATCCCCCTCTTGGCCCAGGCAGGTGTAGTGCCTGTAGGAACCAATTTGCCTCTGAAGAAGAAAGACCTTAGAGCCTTGTCTCTGCCAGCACCCCACGGGCTGCGTGTTCCCAGGCTGAGTTCCACCAACCGCTTTTCCACAGAAACGCTGTAGGGATTGGCAGGGAGCTTGCCTGCACTGCACTACTCCACGTCTCAGAAAGGCCTACAGTCGAGTATAGAATTTACGGCTAAAGCAAGAACAGGGAACCATTACCTTCCCACCACTTTGGTGCTGTGGACCCCATGATTGCATTTTCTGCTGGGTCCTTTCAGAACTCCAGGACTTTATGTCCTCATCGACCTCCACGAGCACCAAGATGATCCTGCCTTGAATTCCACTGAACAGACCCCGTGGCAGCATATTCAGGTTCAGAGCTATTTTCCCTTTCCAGAAGAAGCCAGATGCACAGAAGCAAACTGCTTCTCAGAGTCGAGGAACGTTCTGACGTCTCCTGTCTCCCCATCTGGCACATCCAGCCTCACTGTCAATGTGCTCTCTATGGCACTGGGACTTGGCACCTTCATTAATGTCATCCTAGGAGTTGACGCAATGGTTTCCAGTACTTATAAAATATGACACTTATAATAAACATACTTAGCATGAAAACATACATGTAACAAAAAGGCCCTATTATAGCCACAACATAGTGGAAAGTGCTCCAGGTGTGGAGTCAAACACTTCTGGTTTGAATCCAAATTCTGATTCTCTTTAAGTGGCGATTTTTAGGTTAGACAGAAAATACCTGATGGTAGGATTCCTCATCCATCAAGCACAGACAGGCATCGCTGGGGGGCAGGAGGGGTGCTTGGGGAACTGACATGCTATTGGACATAAAAGAGCTTTGTACACGGTCAAGTCCTAGAAAATGTGAGCTGTTCTTACAACTGCATGGTAGATTACGCAACATTTAAAAGAAATCATCCTTTCTTTGTCCCTTGATCTAAAGATTTTACATTCTTCTTCTCGAATAGGTATTATACATAACTGAAATTAATTTTAGTTTTGAAAACTCCATCTAATACAATGCTTTTCAGTGCCAGGGACATTTCTGCATTTGATAACACATTGTCTGTGACAGCTTGATTATTAGATACACATTACATGTGCATTTTCAGGACAGCTAACAATTATGGGAGACAGGGGAGCTTGATTTTAAATGGAAGTCAAGATGAGAAAAAACAGCCATCTAAGAGAAGAGGCCAGGAGGGACTGAAGCATGGGGTGGGGGTGGAAGGTGCATGAAGCAGCCTCGTTAGCAAATTCTCACAGCCCGGCCACTGGCTGACATGCTCCTTTCATAAAAACACAAGGCAGCATTACTTTCCAGACAATAAAACCTCAGAGATGTATCTGGCCATATGTGGGCAAGGTCCCTTCCCACAGAGCCTGCATAACGGGGAAACAGAATCCAACACCATGTCTTCAAAGAGAGTTCTTGGTAAATATACTACTGGTTTTACAACCTCTGTGCTCAACACACACCACTGGAAAACACATTTTCTCAGGGTTGTCCAATGTTACCGCTCAGGGGTCGTATGTTCTGAAACAGTCTTTGCAGAAGCTGGACTGACGTCCACCCTGCCTTCTGAAGTGGATAGGAAAATGGGGGGTCAGTCGTCTCCTTACCTTGAGCCGTTCACCTGGCTCGGGTTACATTCCATTTTGATGGTGACCCTGGCTGGGGGTTGGGACAGCCAGTCCTGCTGAGGGACACGTGGGCTCATCTTGGAAGTCTGTCCATAGTCGCTGGAGGAGGACGCGGTCATCTCCGTCTTAGCCAGGTGTGGCGTCCCGTAGGCGCACTCAAACAACGACTGGTCCTCGCTCACAACTGATAATGCTTCCTGAACGCCCAAAGAAACACATATTCAGGACACTCTAAAGGACAGTCATGTTTCCAAAAGCTGTTGACTTCAGTATTCTTTGTAACTCGGCTACATTTTAGGTAGCTTTTAGGGTATCCATTTCTACCTTTCAAAAGAAAAAAGTACCCTGTTTTCTTTCCTCTGTGGTGTGCCGGTTGGAGGTGCCAGCCCAGGAAAACTTGTCTGCAGGGCTCAAGCATCCCAGGCCTGACTGCGGCAGGGCAGATAATACCTACTTTAATCTCAATTCAAGGAAGTTGAATTTCAAAGGTCTTAAAAGACATCCAATTGCATGTGTCATTATTTGACAAATGCAATCTATAATTTAAGCAGACAGGGTACAGAACGGTCATGAAGATTAAAAAAAGAAATGTGAAGACTAACACCTAAGCATCTGGCAAAACCGCCACATTCCCGGGAGAATTCGAGGAAGAGGTACTTAGAAGAAGAGAGAGGAAAGGACGGAGCACCATAGGACAACCAAAGATACGGATTTTTCCACTCTAAGTTTTTAGCTGAAATAGAGTTTCAAGTGGGGCTTCCATGATGGTGAACATCTGGATGATAAATGAATCTCCCAAAAGAAAAAAAAAGCTGTAAATTACCCAGATGCCTGCAAATACCAGGATGTTTAAAATATCTGGATCACTTGGATTACTGCCCCCCACCTCCCAATTTCTATTAATATCTTTGGTTTTTTGCATGATTTGGTGAGAAGAAATAGAAATATTTCCTTCTTGGGTCACACTTCTGTGGTTGTAAGTCAAACAAGTGGTCAGCCAAAGCCTATGATTACAGCCAAATCAGCAAAGGCAACTCTGACTGGCAGATTTCATCTCCTTCACCGATACAGCCTGCAGCAACTACACTAAGCAATTAGAACAAAGTCTGATTTTGGTTTCTATGGGTAGAAAAAGAATCCATGTGGTAGCTCATGTTTATGTCCATCCTGGGATACCCTCAGCATGGGTATCAACCACTGAGAAACAAATTCTGGTTGTGGCACAACTTTTTTAAACAAACCGAATCTTAGAGGCAAGAGATATGGAGACCTTCTAGTTCAAACTTCATTTCCAAATGAGAAACGTGAGACCCAGAAAGGTCTAGACCTAAACGTGAATTAGCTGGCCAGGATCAACTTGGGAATTCACAGTGGAAGTGACCTGTGTTCTGCCATCTGCTCCCTCCTGCCCCCATGACCTTGCTACACCCTTCTAACACATTTTGGTTTGGGACATGTGTTTGAATGAGCACACTGTTCTTTGAGTTGGTCATTAAATAAATAAGAATGCTCTCCACCAGTGATGGCACCAGACGAAGCATCCTCTCTGAGATGGAGACCCCTCCCTAGCCAGGAGGAGGATCTGTAGGCAACTATCACCCTCCCACCCCACGGATGTTCTGCCCCTCTAACCCACACCCACCGCAGGACCAAGGTTGTTCCCAGCTCCCCAAGTGCACCAACTTCTTAGCCTGATGCACTGCACTTGAATCTATGAGTGGGGAGAAAGTGAAGGAACAAACTCCAGGTCTCGGCTCTTGGAGTGGCAGCCACGTGCCTGTAACCCCCCACCTCGACTGCTTCAGAGTCCCTGGAATTACAGCCGTGACACCCTGGGAACGACGAAGCCGGGAGCTTAAACAGTGACACTGTTTAAGGAACGATCTGTGACCACCAGAGAGCCAGAAACAGACATGGGGGTGAAACGTAGCATTTTTATACAGTAAAATCAAATGCATCAACAAACAGGAGCAGTACGAGGCAGCAACAGAGAAGGTGACTGCTCAGAGGACAGGCAGCCTGAATCTCAGAGCTGTCTCTTCTGAGCGCAGTCGAGGGAACAATTCTAACAATTCCAGACTCATAGATGTGGGTTTAAGAGTAACATTGGCACCACAGACTCTGTGTAGTCATACTCATCAATAAAGACAAAAGCTACATTTTAAATAACTTTTGCAGAACAGATCCTCCCTTCTCATAGCAGCACTGGGTAGAATGGCTGGGTCCACTCGCGACAGGAAACAAGGCTCAGGGGGACTCTCTCTCTCTTCCCTCAGCCTGCAGACTCCGCCGAGGCCCAGAGGAGAAAAACAGACTATGTAATGTTAGCTTTGGCCCACTGATGACAAGAAACATGAACAAATGTGCAATTTATATCAGAAATTGGCAAAAACAAGCGGCATATAAGAGACAGGCTACATTTGAAATTACAAACTGAAAGGAAAACAGCTTCAACAATAACAAGCCAGCAATGACTTTAAAGTACTAATAGTATATTCTCAAGATAAAGTAAGACATGCTTGCAAACAGAGCCAATGACCAAATAAATGTGGTGTAAGACTGAATAAAAATTGAACCAAAATACTAGAAATAGAAGTGTGTGTTTGCAGGGGGAGGGATCTAGCCTCACATCTGGCAAACCATTATTTCAGCACATGGTTTTCTAAAGAAAAAAAAAAAAAATCAAAGTTAATTGAGATCGATTCAGGGAGGAAAAAACACCCTTACGAGCACCACAGATAAGGAGAAGGACACACATCCTTTCTCCACATCTTAAAGTTCTTCTCAAAGTTAACAGTGCACAAAAAGAAGAAAGGGGATGTAACTCGGACCTGGGAAGTAGCCTGTCAGTGGCTTTTGCTCCTTAGAAGGCAAAGATTCTTTTAAAAATGAGGAAGTTTCAGGATAAACAATTCAAAAGGGGTGAAATATTGTCGACATTCTAAAAAGACGGAGCAAGCCAAAAATATGCCCCAGATGATTCTGATGAAACAAAAGCTGTCAAACATCCCTAATTAAGTACAGCTCGGCAAAGGGAAACAAATGAATTAAGTAAACAAAATGACACACGCACACAGCAGCCAATGGGGCACATTTAATAATTACAGAAAGAAGAAGCTGAAGGGTAGTTTCCAAAGACCCCCTTCAGCCAGTGATCACGAAGAAAACCAGCTCCCCACCAACAGCACCTCTTTGTTCCCCCACTGGTCTCACTACGGGCACATTTCATCATCTCTTTGCTTAAAGTTTGATAGCGAAGGCTGGGGCACAGGAGTCGCCCTTCCCAGCAGCCCCGGGACTTCAAAGGGAGAGAAAGGCTCTACCCCCACCAGATTAAAACCAGAAAGGAGTGCTGAACAGAGGCTGGTAACCAGGAACACGTGAGTTCTTTAACTCCAGCTCTGGGAGAGACCTTTCTTGGCCTGGAATGGCAACATCCCTGCTTTCCTGCCCACTGGCTTCCCTTTTGCAGCGTGATGATCTCACCTGCCTACCGACCTGTCTGCCCACCTGCCCACCTGCCCACAGCATCAGCAGATGCCTTAGTTAAAACGTATAGGTTATTCTTTCAGAAACTCCGGCCAGCCGTAGGTGTTGGGAACTGCTTTAGTTGCTTTGTAACAGAGAATTTTTCAAAAGTCAAAACCTGGCAGAAATGTGGCATGATAATTTAATATGCCTGCCTCTATGTTGCTATAAAAAGGCCTGGACCGTAGATTGGTGTCTGCCAGTGTGTGAGGGTGTTTTTCTCTGTAGCTCCAGGAAAGTTGGGCTATTCCCACGTGGAAGAAGCAGCCTACCAACGCCATTTGTTATGATCTTAGGAGAAACATGTAACTCCAAGCAAATTGCCCCTGAACAAAAGGACGCTGTGTTAATACTACAGGGCTCGTTATTTCATCTACATACTGAGCACCTAAGACCACATGAAGGCCACTTCTTTGGATTTGGATCATGAGACCCAGAGTTCCAGAAATGGGGGAACACAACCAGATTATTTTCATATTGTAAGACTAAAAGGTGCACGTATTTCCAAGTCACTTGATTTGAGTACAACAAATAATCCATACTTCTTAGACTAAAAACTTAAAAAGTAAAATTAAAAGTTGACTGTGTGCTGACATTTTCAGCAAACTATTTCAGGAACCCTGATGCCTTTCTGTGACAGATGATTCTTTTCCAAGGCTCTTATGTTACACACAAAGGAGAAAATAAGGGCCCTGTTTTGCTTCTAACTTGTGATCCTCACAATTCATAAAAATACTAGAAGGTTAGTATTACAGCTCTTTTAGAATTTGTCTAGCAGGTTTTCTGGTCTCTACCTGAAGACAACCCCCCCACCCCTGTTAAAAAAAAGAAATAAAGATTAAAAAATAAAAATACTAGATGGTTAATACAGGGATCCATCATACTTAAGCTTCTCTGAAAATCTGGGAGTGGTAAAGTGATAAAACAGGGGAACTTAAAGTACAGTCAGCTCTCCCAGCCTCAGCCAGCAAAGGGCACAGAGGGACGTGCCCTCCCCTGGTTCTCCAAGATCAGGAAGACGGCCAGAACCAAGACTCAGGAGAACTGGGCACAAACCCCTCTTCTGTTTCTTGAGATCTTACGTGCCATAAGCATTTGATAATTACAAAAAGCCAATCGAAAGACTAAGTGAAACAAGCATTTTAAGATCCTCCTCGTGCTTTAAAACAGAATCTTAGAGAAGTTTTTGCCACCACGACCCCGGGTGGAGACCCTTCACTTAGGAAGACTTTACCATCTTCAGCCACTAGCTGCCTCTCTGTTGGACGTCTGTCTTGCCCCATTACCTCGAAATATAAAATTCTTCCTTAAATTTCTCTCACATAGAACCAAGCAGAGTTTGAGACATCACTTGACTCTCTTCACTGTGATGATGAATAAGGTTCCTTTAACGACTTTCATAAACAGCTGATCCAGCATATATCAGGTTAGCTTGTTAAGCACTTTGTCTACAATGTCCTCTTAAATCCTGTTTTGTTGATTTTAAGACACAGCGCTTTTCACATTCTAGCAGCTCTGAAATCTGGAGATCGATGGCATATCTTGGTATACTGACACCATCTCTTCCTCTCTGATGGCAGATATAATAATGGTACATTTTACATTCCATGGCACCTTAAATTGTATGACATATGATCATTTAATCTTTGTAATATTTCTATAAGCTCAGTTTTCATTCCTGCCCACAAATGAGAAAGCAGGATTCAAGAGAAGTGACATCAACAGTGAGGACTAAGTGGAAACCGGGTTTCTGCTCTGAGGAATCATTCCCTGGAGTGGTACACTGGCCACTCTGTGGTATTACCAGAAGACAGAAGTTGGATTAAGGGTGGTTACATCTGCAGTTCTCTGGGGACTGGTTTTGTCATGCCTATGAAAATAGCAGAGCTGTTTTATTAGACAGGAGATGGAATCACCTAATAAGCAAAAGAAGAATGAAAGGATAGATGCCCAGAATCCCAGGGTCTGGGTTGAATGAAGGATTGGGAGAGGAAGTGGAGGGCCTGTTGGGAATCAGGAAGGAACTTTTTACCACATGGTGCTGCTCTGTGACTCCAAAGGATATACAGCGATAGGTCCCAGATACATCCAATTATTTTTAAAGCAATGATTTAATCAATAAACTTGTTCTTTCTTTGGTTACTCAGACTGTTCAGACTCCAGTGCAAGGCTGTGTTTTGGGGCGCATTCATTGCAAGTGGATGCTGCTTCTCCTAATGAGTGCTGCACAAGGAAAACAGGATGGGTAGGAATCCTGTTTATAAATACACTGGAGCCTGTGCCATTTAGGTAGCCCTTAATGGATGCATACAGACTTAATGATATTAGAAAACTATTTATTAGGCTGCCTCACATTCTTTTGTTTTTAATTTTTCTTCAGTGGAGCCCGTGCAGTAGATGCTCCTAATTGAATTTGGAAGCAGAAAAAAACAACACATACCAAATTCACACCACACTAGAAAAAGTCCAGCTCTGCCACTGTTAGCCAGACATAGAAACACCAGTCCTCCCAGAGTTTTGATTCTAAATGTGTGTACTTTTGTAATTCTGATACGGCTGATATCTCATTGAATGAGAACCTTTGTCTGAACATCCGAGCAGTGTGTCCATTATAATTATAACACACACACACACACACACACACATACACAAGCCAAATGTTGTGAGTCTAAATGCCTCATTACACTGGGTGAGATCAACTTTTCCCCTTCTTGATATTTTCTTTTCTTCCTAATTCTTCAGAGGAGGAAACATTAACATCCTATATTAAATGCGGCATCTAGCTTTGTGTTCATGTTTTTCTAATTTAACACATTGCTATTTTAGTCCTTCAAAAATATAAAAAAAAATCTTGGATTAACCTCAAAGGAAAAAATGTATGTAGGCAAATGAAGTCCATCTAAAGAGCTTATTTCTCCAATATGGTATTGTTTCAGTATCAAACGATTTTACAACTCACAGTATCAGCCCCGTGCAAGAGAATGAGACGCAGAACTAGTGTCCAGATACATATTCACATATGCACAAGGGCATATAACATATCTATACACACGTATATGTGATACATCATACCCATACACGTATACACACATCAATAAATATATATCAATAAAGATAATGAAGGAACTAGAAACCTCTCATTATTA
Organism: Loris lydekkerianus; assembly: GCA_963574355.1. Lineage (NCBI taxonomy): Eukaryota > Metazoa > Chordata > Mammalia > Primates > Lorisidae > Loris > Loris lydekkerianus. Next base: position 21,005 of record CAUYPK010105558.1, read on the forward strand.
TCTGCGGTAACAGAACCCTTCAGAGGACCCTCACACATCTCTTACCTCTGATTGTATCCACTAGGGAAAATGTTACCTAAACAATGTACAGAACCGGGGCTCTTCCCTTCTTACCTCTGCTTACTCCTTTCTCTTACCAGAAGGTGCTTTCCCCTCCCCTTAGCCTGTCTGTTCAGGACAGACCTAGCTGGAGACCCATCCCTCTGAGACCTTCACTGATTTTCCTGCTCTGAGTGGACCTCGCTCCGGCCCCAAGCAGGCCTCACTGGGGCCATCAACTCTCTTTGCTCACACACTTCTGCCCTGACCCCTCCTTTATTAAAGTATAAGCATTTTCAGAGCAGGTGTCTCTCTCTCTCTCTCTCTCTCTCTCTCTATATATATATATATATATTCATTCCTGGCATAAAAATACAGTGGAACCTGCATAGCTGACCCCTCCCTACACTGACCACTGCCTTGAGTTGACTTCAGCGTCACAGAGTAGACACGCACCACATGTACATTCAGCACAGTAGGCTGAGGTCCTTATGGCCACCTCTGTATGTTTGCCACAGTCCCTTGGGTGGTCAACTTCCACGCAATTTCTTAACATCACGTGTCTATTGATGCTCATGTTCACCGAAGAACTAAGTCATGAAATGATACTACAGAGCCATTTAATAATGTAAACGGAGTCCAGAAGAATTCGATTGGGTCCAGATGAGGAGACATGTTATTTTTGTGGGATAAATGGACGGTGAGGCCAGCAACTGGGAATTCCAGGAACTTTTCAAGCTTATTGCCGTGGGCAGTATATTCACAGCCATATTGTCATGGAGTATTTTACTGCAGGGTTTTACCTGAAGTCTGTGCAGGGCTATCCTAGGGATTCTACATAGCTAGGTAATGTATGAAAAAAAAAACAGGGTTTGGAGAAAATGAACTTTTCTAAAGTGAGGAGAGAAGCATGCAATCTGAGAAGCAGAAACCCCAGAAATATTAAGAAAGATTGAAGCTTTCTAGAAAAATTTCAAAGAAAGAATAATTATGTCCTCATAATGAAAACTGATTTAAACAAAATGAAGAAACCAAACCAACATAATTTTAAAACAGTTCTTTCCTTTCTCAGGGCTACACAGAATGACTTCTGACTGCATTTGAAGAGAGAATGAACTAGGACTATGTGGCCCAGGAATGTCACTTAATCATTTAAGGGAAAATGTGTCTGTGATGTGGTTAATAGATTCTTTTTCTCCTGCAAAGAACCACCCCTGACCCATCCACCCTCTTTTCCCCCAGTAGGCTTTTTTTCTTCTTTGGAGATGAAAAGAAACTGTAAAAACATCTATGGAAACATCCTGTTTGTAAGATTTAAATCAGAATGAGTGTAAAAAATGCCATCATAGCTCTTTTAGATGCTCCTAAAAGAGGACTGTTTTTCAAATCATTGTCACCATATAATACTCAAAGAATATTCATCAGAACCCTTTTCCTTATTTTTATCTAGTTTTAAATAATTCATCTGAGATGAAGAGACCTTTCCCCCCCACTTTTTATCACTACCTCGAGGGCAAGCATGGAGACACACCCAAATGTAGGCAGCAGACTGCCAGGACGCAGGAGCACCAGATTTGGGCTCACAAGTCCTGAGTTTGAGGGTGGACGCTGCCTATGACGTGCTGTCTGCATCACTGCGGGCAAATCTCTTACACCTGTCCTGCTCCAAGTTTGAGCTTTCCAAGAGCTTGTTAGAAACACACATTCTGCTCTTGCAGCCCCTGGTGAGCTGGTGCACGTTCAAGTTCAATAAGTGCTGTCTTACTTTTTGAGTCTCAATTTCTTCATCTCCACCGAGGGTACTAAGCCAGCTGGCTGCAAAGCAGCTCTCACTCAGGTAGGTCAATTAGCTAAATGAGCTAGTATACAGAAAGGTTTTATGAACCTTCACATTGTATTTAAATACACACACAGAAAACTCATGTGACTAACCCCAAGTCTCCACATGGTACCATTTCCGGACATCTTACATCTATCTGATAATCCAGTTAACATAGTCTCTTGTACGCAAATTAGTCATTTAATCTTAGTAAGCACTAAATTTTAGTATCACGTATGTATCTAACACAGGGAGAAGCATGACCTAGCTGTATCTTTTATTTATTTATTTATTTATTTATTTATTTATTTATTTATTTATTTTTGCAGTTTTTGGCCAGGGCTGGGTTTGAACCCACCACCTCTGGTATATGGGGCCGGCACCCTACTCCTTTGAGCCACAGGCACTGCCCGCTGCATCTTTTATTTTTAAGACCATATGATGTGATTTAGCCTAGTGGGTCCTCAGTTCAGTTCTATCCTGCAGTTTCTGTTGTAATTCTACGTTGTGTGATGGTAATTAAACGGAATCTCTGTGCAGGAAGGGATGCTTCCTGGTGTGTGTCCCCAGCAGGTTCTTGGTGTTCTCTACATAACAAGCTGATGAATAGAGAACATACCACATTCTTGTACCTAATGTCCATTTCTTTTCACAGACTAGCACAGGGCACACAGGTGGATGCTGGGGGTGGACGCTGGGGGTGGACGCTACCTGTGACCTGCTGTCTGCATCACTGCGGGCAGATCCCTTACACCTGTCCTGCAGGTGAAGGACTCAGAGCTCTTCAGGGATCCACAGTGCTTTTTATTTGACCTTTCTCTAAATCTTGAAGTTTTCAATAAACTTGTATAAGGAAGCATCTCTATGGCAGTCTTGCCAAGCCCAGAGGACCATTCTGCCTGGGGTCTCACTCTGTCACCTGGGCTGGAGTGTGGTGCACGATCATACTCCTGGGCTCAAGTGACCCTCTGGCTTCAGCCTCCCATGTAGACGGGATCACAAGTGCACCATCATGCCTGGCTACTTTTTTTAAAAAATATTTTTAGAGACAGAGTCTCGCTAGGTTGCCTAGGTTGAAGCCTACAAGCCCAGGTGACTGATGTTTTGAGAGGCACAGAGGCAAAGGTCAAGGGTAACAAAGGCACTGGCATTTTTTCTCTATTGGAACAGTCCTCTCAACACCAAGGGAGGGATGCTGCACATTTTTACAAGGAGCTCCATGAGAAACAGACAGCTTTATGCTTGGCCTTTTCAAAACACACATAATCTCAAAGTACACAGCGCTACGCATCTGGAACGCGTCTCATCCATGAATGTCTCACACATGGATTCATTGTTTTTGATAAAATCCCAAGAATTTTATTCATGAGAAAATTCTGGCACAATGGAAAACCCTGGCATGCACTAGAAAGGAGCAGATGTCCTGGCTGCACCCACAACTCCATCTCAGGTTCAGCTAATTTTCATCAGGTGTCTACCTTGTGCCTTGAGATTTTTAATCCAAAATTTCTCATAAGAGGGTATTAGAAGAGCCTTAATTTTAAGAACTGAAGCAGTCCACAGACTGCTGTGTCATGCCAGATTCAATATGCCAGTGTCAGGAGGGACATGAGACCCAGGAGCTCACTGAGCTTAGCCACTCAGTGCCCTGAATGTCCTGAAGTTTCACCCTCCTCCCCACCCCTTAAAAAGAGGGTCTGGTTTACTGACCGCGTTTCTCAAGTTCCTGTGGGCACCAAAATGACATCGTTGTAGTTAACCAGTAATATCCTCCTCCAGCTGTGTTCTCCGTCTTTGAGTGGACATGTGGATAAGGTGGACATCTACCATGCATGGAGCTTCTAGAAAGTTTCCATTTGTTCCAGTTGGACATAACCATAGGCTGTTCCATGTCCCCCAGATTTTAATTCTTCTTGACCCAGTGGATATCTTCTTCCACACCCATGGTGACAAGTTAGTCAATGCCCTGAGAGCTGCTGTGTGTCTTCAAGTGTGGCTAGGATCTAATCTGCTTGGGTGTCTGCTGCACACACGAGGTCTGACAATTAAGTTTGCGAGGTCACCCTAGAAAAGTTCTCCCCTCATCACTGAATGTCACTGTGGTCACCTCGAGGCCCTCCCCTTGGGAAGCTGTGCCCATGGCAGCACCCAGTCCACCCTTCAAAGCACTTTTTCTAAGATGAGTCTGCAAACCTAATTGTCAGCCTTCATATGACAGTTCTGATGGTCATTCTGGAAAGAGTTCCAAAATTACTCTGAAATGAGGTATGTAGCACTTTTTATAGGATGAATTTCAGAACTTAATTGTCCAACCTCATAAAGCACATCAGTAATAATAATCTAATCTAATATAAAATAATAATAATAATAATAATCTCCAACATCTTGCAGAAACGGGTACTCTGTGGCAGAGTGAAAAGCAGGGATAAGTCCCCACACTTCACACGAACCCCCGGCTTCTTCTCCTCCTTTCTCTCGATGTCCTCAGATAATTTTGGTGCGGGCTACACATTGTATAAAGCAGATACAGAGACAGGCTTTCTCTTTTTCTTGGGTGCTGACTCCTACCGTGGACTCACATTCACCCCTGGGAGGGTCCAGATCGTGGGCTAGGAGGCCAAGCCTGTGTTTTGCAGAAGATTTTCCAGCACATAAATCTCCCCTGATTGCTGCACAGGAAGGAGACTGATTAGTCAGGGTGCCACAACCCTTTGTCAATGCCGTGGGCTGAGCTCATTCTCGTCCTGTGATGTAGCTGAGCACCAGGGTGGACCCCGTGGTCATAGCACTTTCAATGTACCAACAAGCTGGTTGCTAGTAAGACTGGAATTTTATGACTCTGGGCATGCTGACGTCAATACTTAATACATTTGAATTATAAACTGCAAACTTATTCAACATTATGAAACACACACACACATATCACAACCAAAAGGGGCTTGGCGTCTGGCATGAGCCCCTCATAAATGTCTCTGCTGGAAGTCATAACTGCTCTAAACTGCAAATCCAATCATACCCTTCTGACCTGCTAAGCAGCGTGGCAGCTTGGAGTCTTAATGATGCCTGTGCAGGGATCTAAAGCTTGGTCTTTGGATTGTCTCCATACTGGGGACCTCTCCTTACATGTCACTCTTCACTCCATGGAGGAAGTGGAGCCATGGACGTCCACATCTACCCACCTCTCCCAGGAGGAGGAGGAGGGGGCTCTGGAGGCTCAGGGCTGCTGTGCACCACCGTGCAGGTGAACAGGTGCAAGTGGGCGGCTGCCTACCAGGCCCTGTGGCTGGGGCAGGACCATCCTCCTGACAGTGTGGTAGGACTTCTAAAGTTGCCCACCCACCCACCTTACATGGTGAGCCCCACGGGACTATCACATGGCCGTCATGTGGCCATGCCTACTTACCAGAGCAACTTGCCCCGAGCAAAGGACAATCTGCACTCCCTTCCATCCATGCCATCAGACCTGCCTTGTCGCTATTTATTTGTGAACACACATGCACTATGGATTAACTTAAAAATTAAAATAACATGTAAAGAACTGTGCCTTTGGGTGTCAGAAAGCCACTTCTACCACTGCCGAATCTTAATTCTTAAGTTCCTGGTCTGACAAAACACCAGATGGGACCACTGAACCTCTGGCCCTTCTAAGTCCCCACCAAGGTGGCCAGACAGGTTCCCATGGGCTGTGACATCTGAGGCAGGACTTTTGTTAATGAATCTGATACTCGTCCAGCATTTCTACAGTCACAACACACTGCCACAATATTTACCCAAGCAATAGTATCTAATAAAAATATCCAATATTTATTTATCCAGGATCTCTTGAATGTTCACTTTGTTTACACTCATGCCTGTGTCTGTAACATTCCTACTTGCTTTCGAGCAAGGGTGTGTGTGTGTGTGTTGGTCTGGGTGCTGGCCGGTTGGAGACAGGAGTGATGCAAGGAACCCCCAAGTGGCTGTACTTATTTAAATATTTTATAACTCTCTAATGAAGTCGTATCTCCCTCCAGCTCCTCAAACCTTGCAGTGTGGTTCCAACCCCGCCTGGCCTGAGTTCTTGGGTGCTGACTCCTACCGTGAACTCAGGTGTGAGTTCTCTGGACCTGCATCAGGTCTGCGTGCCCAGTGTGTGGCCCCCTCCAGAGCCAGGGTGAAGTGGCCTCACAGATGGCAGGGTGGGTGTTTCATAACTTGTTAAATTTTGTCTAGTTTCTTTCTGGAGTGACAAAAGGCCCCACAGTGTAACAATGGATAATAAGGTCACACTCAAGAGGGAAAGTTCTAAGACAAAAGAGGAACACTTTTTCTCCGTGCAAGCTTTGCTTATATCACAATTTCGAAGGTAATGGCTGGTTCCTTGCCGCCTATACACTCCAGAACAATCCAAGAGGAAGGTCATCGCTAGGGTTTACTTTGGGAACAATTTTATAGCCCATTGTCATAGACAATGTGGCAAACATCTCTGCTTCCACTACTGACAGCCTGAAGTTAGAATTTATACCAACATAGCCTTCTAGTCCCCCAAAGACTGGTCACTCCACACGACTGGAGGCTGGGACTGAGTCAGGTGGGTTCTAGATACCTTTTTTCAAAGAGATTGTACAAGTTCTCCTTACAGGAAGATCGTTTCTCGTCTGCACTGAAATCACTGTCCCTGCCCAAGTTGAGAACATTTACCTACTTGCAAATTCTCCAAGTACAACCTGAAGGTCCGAGACACTCCGTAAACTCTTCTGAGTTTCACACAAAGACCCCTGACTACTAAGATTTAGAGTCGAGTAAGTGCAGGTAATAGACAGTTTGTTTTTAAAGTCCATCAATCAATGAATACTTTATAGAGTAAATTACACTTTGTTTTTCAAGTGTAATCCCTGGGTTAGAAGGTGCTAAGCATGAGAAATAGAAAGCACAGCCAGAAGAGGGATTAGGGGGAGCAGGCAGACCGGTCTTTTGAATTTAGGGTGGCCATCCTGCAGGGGAGACTTGAGCAAACGCGGAGAAGAAGGGAGGCCCACACATTCAGGGAACAAGCCTGCCAGCCTTGGCAACAGATGTGCTCAACAAGGCAGGGGCTTGAGGGTGGAATGATGGGATTGAGCTTGGCTAGAGGGTGTTACTAGAAGGGAGGGAGAAAGTGTGATGAGAGCCTGAGAGGGGCGCGAGGTGAGACTGGGAGACCCACACACCATCACCAGGACGTAGGTGCTGACTCAGAGAGAAACTGGACCCTCTCTGGCCATCTTCCCCAGAAGCCTGGGAATTGTCCCCTTCCTGACTTGTACTAATATTTTCCATCTCCTGTGGACTCTGTGGAGAGAATTCTGTCTTTTAAGTTTTATGATTTTCAAAATGAATTGTGGTCAGAATGCATGTATTACACAAAAAGCCACACCTAATAAAATGCTACAGCCATTCTCCGCCCCTGTGCACTGGGAACATGCATTCATCACCATGCAGAAACCCCAGGAACTCTCGGGATATGTAATCTTTCGTTCAGAGTCTCCAAATGGCCATGACCATTTCTAAAGAACTTGGCACATGTGGGAAATACCTTTCTGAGGCTCCTGCTCATTCCAGGAAGGGCAGCCCTCAGGGGCACTGACCAGCAGCAACCAAACATACTCTTCCGCTCTCAAACCACTGTTCACTTGGGGACTGGCCCACGGGTGGAGGCCTGTAGGTCTTACAGCTGTGGAAGGTACGTGGCAGAACCTGATGACCTTCTTTTCTGCTAACCTCGCTTTGCAGAGATTTCTGAGCCTAAGCAGTGATTGAAATGACCAGCTATTTCCTCTTTAAATAAAATGGTCAACATGGCAGTGCTTCCCTGCACAAGATTCTAGGTCCCCGGAGTGAAGGTTCTGCTGCTGCTAAACCTTCCTGAGCCAGCAGATCAAGCTCTGGTGCCACCTGGATCCTAATTTTAATATGCCACCCTTAGGCTGGGTGCCACTTTGCCAGAGCTGCCAAAACAAAATACTATGGACAAGGTGACATAACCAAGAGATGATCATCCATGATTGTCCCTTCACTGTCCTGAAGGCTGTAAGTCAGAGTCAGAGTGACTAGGAGGGCTGGTCCCTCTGAGGGCTCCCATGACCCCCATCCCCCCCACACCCCCCCGTCTCAGGGCTCCCTCCTGCCCATCCCCCCCTAGTCTCAGGGCTCCATCCTGCCCATCCCCCCCTAGTCTCAGGGCCCCCTCCTGCCCATCCCCCCCTGGTCTCAGGGCTCCCTCCTGCCCATC